>PVKE010010613.1:0-42056 GCA_004027555.1 Craseonycteris thonglongyai | reverse complement strand
ATCTTCAGTGCATATTTATTTTTTTATTTTACTTTTGACAGATAGAGAGAGAGACAGAGACAGAGACAGCTAGAGAACCGAACTGTGGGAACTCCCCAGTTCAGCATGTGGGTCCGCCTGGGCCGGAGCCGGGATTCGATCCTCGGTCCTCGGGGCCTCAAAGCGAGCGCTCAACCCGCTGAGCCGTCCCGGCTTTCCCTGATTATTTTTTTAAACATTTATTTTATTGTTTTTGACAGAGACAGAGAGAAGGGGAGGGCCCAGAGCAGTCTCCATAGCTGTACATCATCAGTTTTCCACATGATTTTGTTCCACACAGGTGGGTGGGTGGGGGCCGCGCAGTGCGGGAACCGGGCTGGGGGCTTCCTGCATAGGAGGCACTCCCCAGTTCAGCACATGGGTCTGCACAGGCCAGGGTTTGATCCTCGGTCCCCGGGGCTGCAAAGCAAGCATTTAACCCACTGAGCCATCCCAGCTTCACCCTTTCTGATTATTTCTGCACAATAGCAACTTAAAAGTGGAAGGATAGAGACAGTTTTAGGTACAGATATGTTTCTATCTAATATTGACGTGGTTGGCAATAACTGGACAGCTGTTTTTAAAATTTGGGGAGATGAAGATCACTTTACACTCCCCCTGCAGTTTCTGGGAATGTCTGTCTCTCCTTATCCTGTCATATGATGCCATCATTAAAAATCTCTGTGAACTTGACAGTGGAGAAGCGCATGTCACTGCGCTTGTTTCCATCAGTGGTCCTGAGCGTGGACAGCTTCACGTTTCCCAGGTTGTGCCTGTCTCTCATGGCTTTCCTTGTCTCTACTTTGAAACACTCCCAGCACAGGAATAGTCGATACAGAATCATCTAGTGAGTCCTTTTTGAGTACCCATGACCCAGCTTCAGGAATGCGACGTGCAGGTGGAGGAAGGGGGTGGATGTTGTTCCCTGTACATTGTCATGCATCCCCCAGGGTATGCTGAGAGACGGCTGGGTGCTCCGGACATCAGCATTTTGGCTGGGACATAATCCCTGGGCCACTTTGGGAAGAGACCATTTGGCAGGTCCTGGGGCGGGACACGAGAGGGGTATGCTGTGGAGCTGGGGCCCCGGGGTGGAGATGGGGGCTGAGTGGGCAGTGGGGCGAGGAAGGGACGACACTCAGCCTGTCTGCTTCTAGGGGGCGGGGCCTCAGCAGAGTCTGGGCCCCTGGCTCACGGTGTGTCCTCTGCAGGGCCCATCCACCTGCAGCGCTGGGTTGTCTCTGCCTTAAAACCTCGCAAGCTGTTTCAACGTACCATGTACAGACCCTATTTTCTCTCCCAGCAGCGTTTCGACGTACGGCTTATGTCCACTTGCCTCATCCATCAAAATTTTGCGAATGTGGATGATACACTTTTTGAGATACCACATTTAAACGAAGTCAGTGTCCACACCATGTATTTGAGACAAATTTAAATCCCCGCTGAGGAGTTAAAATACCCAGATATTAAATCCCCGCTTAAAGTCAGGCAGGGTGGTTGTATCTGCGGCGTGTGCAACCAGCCGTGAGAGGGATGTGTGCCCGCCAGCAGTGACTTGTCAGGTCGCGCTGCTGACCTGAGCTGCGCTTGGAGCCCAGCCTGCTCTCCTGCGTGGGCTCAGAATCGGAACGCGGTCAGCCCCAGGGTCCCCCTTGGCTCAGCCTCCCTCTCCACCAGCAGGTGACACTGTCTGCTTCCGTTTCCACCAGGGGCAGGTCAGGGGCTGTTCCTCAAAAGCCAGGAAGAAAGTGGCTCCCAGACCCTGGGCTGGCCGGGGGCGCTGCACTGCAGCCCTGCTTGCCTCGGGCGCATCCTGTGATGGGGACTCCAGGGTTGGCGCACTTGCTGCAGACGCTTCTCAGAGCTACGCCTCTCTTCTGTTTGTCTTGCCTTACTGTGCTGGCTGGGACGGACCTCCAGTACAGTGCTGGACAGAAGGGGTCAGGGCAGGTGTCTTGTTCCTAATCGGGGACGGGGCTCAATACACATGTTCTGTACAAATGTTTTTGCCAGTGTAGGATTGGTTCTAAAAAGCTAGGCTAACATTCCCCTCTGGCCACTTGCTTACCACGTTATCCTGAAGTAGTCTTTTTTTTTTCTTTTTTCTTTTTTGTACATTTCAATACAAAGCACTTCCAATTTACTTTGAGGAGTCCTTGGTTAACGTAGGGCTCCATTCCATGTCCTTTGCTAAAGGCATTCCAGTTTAAAGACTTGTTTAAGGCGATTCTGACCTCTCGATTTTGCAGCAGCTCCTGCAGTTTTTTGGAGAAGCGCATCCCCGACTGTTATTAGAGGCCACTCTGAAATAGTCTCATTGTCCCTAACGTTAGTACAGTCCCCTAATGCAGGGACGCGTCACTGCCCCATCAGCCACCAGTTACATTCACGTCTCACCTCCTCTGGCCTGGAAGTTGGTTTAAGCAACAGACACATTTCCAAGGCATGTGCTGGTTTCAGGCCCTCAGTGTCCGGAGGCCACCCTGCAGGTTGCATTGTCCTGAGTGCCATGACGTCCAGGAAGGAGCTGTTTTTCTTTCCAGGCTGTTCTACAGCCAGCAGTTCTCAGCACGAATTGCGCACCCCTGGTGTTCAGAGTCCTGTCCTCTCCCCCAGCCCAGAGGGTGCCTGCACCTCCGTCTCGTGGAGAAGTGGGGACACGGCATGAAGAGCCGGGTGGCCCAGGGTGCCACCCCCACCTCGCCCTCTGCTGCCCAGGAGTGTTTGACCCAGCGGGTAAGGAGCCATGGACTCCTGCCCGAGGGCTGCGTGCTTGGCAGGTTTAATTCTGGGCAAATAAGGAAGCCGAGGCCGGGGCTGGGCCTCCCAGAACTCCGCTCTCTAACTGCACCCATTGCCAATAACAGTGCCGCTCTCTCACCCTAGGGGCCTCCTTCCCGTGTCCCTGTCAGAGCCCAGCAGTTCAGGAGCCGCAGGGTGACCCTGAACACCCTGTGTCAGGCCTGTGCTTTCACTCCGTAAAGGTCTCCTAGCTGGATTATCCCCTTAAGACGTTGCAAAGTGATCATTGTAATATTTCTGTGTCTGCGGCCCTCCCTGGGTATTAGCAAAAGTTGGGTGGCGAGGTGGGCCTGTGTGTGTCCTGGGGGGCCAGAGGCCTCTCCAGCTTCTGGTTACCCCGACCCTTCCTCTCATTGTTGTGCTGGGCCCGGAAGAGGGGAGCCCCATGTCACCGCCCTCCCAGGAACTGACACGCCTTTGCCTAGAGAAGCGTTAGAAATCCAAAACGCAACTCAAATGGGCGTCTCTCAGGCCCACCAAGTCGGGAGAACTTCTGGCCACATTGACTGGTCACAGGCTCTCAGTAGCTGGGCCATCGCGCCAGTGTGGCCAGCACAGCTGCAGGGAACCGCGTGTGCTGCGGTGCCCCCCAGCCTCAGCACGTCTGGTCTTGTGGCAGGCGGTCCGGTGGCACTTGCTCCCTGCAGCGCCGCCCCACATGGAGGGAAAGCTTGGACTAGAACGTCACTTCAGACTCGTTTTCAAGACCATCTTTCAGCTGTGGCCTGTTTGTGTGGTGATGCCACAGCTCTGGGTTCTGTCATTCATGAGTGGAAGGGGGCCCGGGCCTGCCCCCCACTTGCTCCTCCTGACTGCTCCCCCTGCCCCCCTCCTGACACCTGCGCCCCCCCTCCTGCCCGGCCCCTCCCCTCTCCCCACGTGCCTCCGCCTGCTCCCCCCCCTGCGCCCCTCCTGCCAGCCTCGGCTTGGCTGCGCTGTGGTGAGGAGCGGGGAGCGTGCTGACAGCCTTGCACTGCGGCTCCCCTGCCCTGCGGGCTGCAGAGGAGCGAGGAGCGGGCCTCCTTCTGGACAGGCAGGTCAGCTAGGCGTCAGCTCCTGGTAAGGTAGCGCAGGAGGCCCCAGCTCACTCCCCCTGCGCACTTCCTGTGGCTTTGGTCTGTTTGGACTGGCTGTGGGAGCAGGGGATGCTGCAGATGGGGGCCTGTGGGGGTGGGAGTCTTAGGAAGAAGGCGTGGGGGTGGCAGGGGTCCCGGGACGGGAGACCGGTGTTCGTGGGTCCATGTGGCTTCTCAGCTGTGGCAGCAGCAGCTTAAAAGGCACTTCCTGGATATGTGAGACCAAGTGTGTCTGTGCACACATGTATGTGTATGTGTGTGCATGCTCTGACCCGGTGTGGGAGCAGCCTGGGAAGGAGCCGCCCTGCGGTCCTAGGAGACCCGCTGGCTCAGTGGCTGGGTGGCATGGGCAACTTGACCAGTTACTTCTTGTAATCTGGGGAGGACGACGCGCATTAGTCACAGCATGTACACACACACACACACATGCACGCACACACGCGGGGCTGGCGGGACTGGCCAGGTGGTGGGCGGGGCTTTGGGGCAGCGAAGTGCCACATGGGACTCCCCACGGCGACCCAGCAGGAGCAGCCGCTGCGGTGGGCTTGGCGGACCGAGGGGAGGCCGGGGGTCGGCTGGTCAGGGCCGGCTGGGTGTGCAGTGGGCTCCTGCACGCGCCTGGGGACGACAGCGGGGCTGCCTGGCTCTCTGGGGAGGTGCCCGGCCGGCGAGGGCGTGGCCAGTGGGTGGAGTCCTGCGGTCTCCTCCAATGGGCCTGCAGCTCAGAGACCTGGGTTGGGAGCGGCGGCTCATGAGAGGGGCCTGGAGGGGCCGCTGTTGGCTGTGACTGGTGGTGAGCGTGCGTGGCTTCTGTTTCAGGGATAAACGCCCAAGCCCGGAGGCTGCAGCGGAGCCGAGCCAAGGGGACACCTGCCCTGGCCTCGGGGGGCACCCAGAGTCCCCCTGCAGCCCGGCTGCGCCGCACGGTCAGTGAGACCAGCCTGAGCCCCTCCGCCGCCCTGCCCGCCACGCAGGGCCCCGCGGAGCCGGGCCAGGACTCCATGTGCTGCTCCCTCTACGAGTCCCCGCACCTGCTCCTCCTGCAGGGGTACAACCCACAGCACGTGAGCCGCCAGCCCCCGGCCCTTAGCTGAGTCAGCTGAGCACTCGTGGCCAGCTGTAGAAATGGGTGGGGGGTGGGCAGCACCATGTTGGGCCCGTCCTAGACCCTGGAGGAGGGCGGGGGCTCCTGTCCTCTGCTTCCAGAGCATTCTCTGTCCAGGCTACAATAGGAGGGTCACCCATCTCCTCACTTACTGATCCCAGTGTGGTACCAGCTTCCAGACTGCATCTCAGGCCACTTCCTGCCCTGGCCGTGGGGAAGGGCTCGGATGGGTGACCGGGGCACAGGTGGTGGTGGGAGCCTGGGCAGTGGCTTGCATGCCTCAGCGTGCTGCAGGGCTGCACTCTGGGCCGCCTGCCTCCTGCCCCCACCCACAGAGCTAGCATTTCCTACCACCCGCCACCCAGGACAGCAAGAGCCAGGGACAGGGGCCCGGCCCCATGCCTGGGTGCCATGGACAGGGACGTTGGCCCTGAGGCCTGGCACTGGCGTTTCAGGACAGCGTGGTGTACGTTCTCAGCCGGGAGCGGCACACGGTGGGCCAGAGGACGCCGTCCAGCAAGCCCAGCATCAGCCTGTCGGCCCCCGACATCCTGCCCCTGCACTGCACCCTCCGCCGGCGCCCGCCCTCCGGCCCAGAGCAGTCAGGCGGCCAGCTGGTCCTGGAGCCCATCCCCGGGGCCCCCGTCGCCGTCAACTTCTCAGAGGTGGGGGCCCGGCCCGTGGTGCTGCACCACGGCGACCTGCTGTCCCTGGGCCTCTACTACCTGCTGCTGTTCAAGGACCCTGCGCTGGCCCAGCCGCTGCCCACCCAGGCCCTGGCCCGCCTGCAGGCTGCGCCACCGAGCTGCAGGATGTGCGGGGCGCTGCTCCGGGGGCCCACGCCCGCCGTGCGCCCCCGGCCTTGGCCGCTGCACCTGGAGTTCGAGCCTGACGTGGAGGATGCGCTGCTGCGGCGTGTGCTGACGCTGGTAGAGCCGGGCGGCGATGACCACAAGCTGACCCCTGCCTTCCTGCTCTGCCTCTGTGTCCAGCACTCAGCCACCCGCCTGGAGCCCGGCTCGTTCGGGCAGCTCCTGCTCAAGATGGCCAGGATGATCCGCGAGACGGTCTGGGTCAGTCTCAGTCTGCGGCTCAGGGTCATGGGCGCCGGGTGGAGGTGCCGAGTCCCTTCTCGGGCTGAGGCCAGTCCTCCCGCCTGCCCACACTGCCCAGCCGGGGCATCCGCTCCACCCTCGTGGGGTCGGCTGTGGCTTGTGGTCCTCCCGATGGCCCAGCTCTGCCATGTGCCTGGGAATGAGGTGTCTGGAGCCCTGAGTCCCCAGTTTGGCCAGAAGTGGGCGGAGCCCCTGTCAGCACCCCACTGCAGAGCCCTTGTGGAGTTGGTGGTGGGGGCACAGGATCAGTTGGCTTTTGTACATTGAACAACTTCCCTCCAGAACTGAGTCCCCAGGCCGTGCCGCCCAACCCATCGGGGCAGCCCCGAGCACTGCAGGAAGCTGGACGGCACCCCCACCCCCTCATGCATGCTGGGAGCACACACCCCACCCCGAAAATGTCAGCTAAATGGGAGTCCCCATGGGGACGTTGAAATACATTGTGAATACCCTGCACAGAGTCGTCCACGTCTGTCTCGTGGCTGGCATGTGAAAGTGCAAACACTGAGCCTAACAAGAGTGCTTGGAGAATCTGCATTCTGGGATTTGCAGGGCGGGTGGCCTGCCTTCACTCGTCCTTAAACGGCCCGTTGTTCTGTCGGCTAGAGGGGTGTGAAGTATTTCTAGTGCAGGAATTCTGTAGCTCATGTTTAGTAACAGGATGGCAAGATACCCATTGGAAGGAAAACATTCTTTCCAGCATGGCTCAGAGCGGCTCGTCAGCGAGCACAGTGATGCCACCCGTCTGCGTGGATGGTGTCACGTGTGCTTGGTGTCACATGTGCTTGGTGGTGGTGTCATTGAGTGTGTCCTGGTACCATTTTTCTCATATTTGTTTTTCTTTATAATTGTAGGAGAAAACCAAAGAACTAGCGGAGAAGCAGGCGCCCCTGTGAGTGTTTCTGTCACTACACCTGCCTCTCAGGTGACTAGCTCCCGGCAGATCTCCACTTCCTGGGGAGCCAGGACCCCAGCCTCTGGGGTCAGCTCTGTGCTCCCACCTCAGAGCGGCCATTTTCATTTCTTTAACCCCCACCCTGGGAAGCTCTGCGTTTGGGAGATTTCTAGCGCGTCGCGCATAGCGGGTGGGCAGGACCCTCTGCAGCCTCCCCGCCTCTCCCTCATCACTCTGTGAAGGCGAACTGGCCTCTCTGGGAAATCGCCCGACCCCAGTGTGGGAGTGGGCAGCCCACCTGCCCTCCGTCAGCTGCCACAGGTCACAAGCAGCACGGTTCCCATACTCACACGCAGGGGCTGGGCGCACACTGGCATCAGCACCAAGCAGCCCCCCTCGCGTGGACCCCGTGGAGAAACGCCCCGGGCTGGTCTCTAAGCACCAAGGTTGGAAGGAGCCCTGTGCCCGGGGGCAGCTGTGCCTGTATCTGATTTCCCAGCCTGCCCTGGGGGCACGACAAATCGTGGTTTCTGTGAGTCACGGTGAAAGGAGCGTCCCGTGCGCAGTGGGGGTCAGGGTGTGACGCGCAGCTCTTGTGTCTCGGCAGCCAGGACCCTGTCTCTGCGGCCAGCTTCTCCCTGGCCGGCCTGGTGCCCGACCTGCAGCACGTGCTCTTCTGGATGGCCAACTGCATCGAGCTCCTGTACTTCATCCAGCAGAAGTGCCCCTTGTACATGCAGAGCCTGGAGGACGACCCGGATGTCACAGGTACGCGGCGCTCTGCCCGCCCCGGGCGCGTGGTCACTGTGCTGTCTCAGGGCAGAGCTGGCCGCTAGAACAGGGACAGGTTTATGGCGGGAAGTGAGGGGAGGGACGCTGACCTGGCACCTCTGGTCCATGGTGCGTTGGCACTCTGTCCCCATCATTTCATGTGCTGCCCCACCGTCTTATGCCCGGGGGACACCGGCACTGACCGTGCCCTGGTGACAGGGCTGTGGTACACTGGCCCTGAGACACTGTTCCTTCCAAGAGGCTCCATTGTTTCAGGAACGCGTTGCATCACCAGTGACATTGTAGAACTGTGTGATGTGATGCGGTGTATCACCAGTGACATTGTAGAACTGCGTGATATGATGCGGTGCGTCACCAGTGACATTGTAGAATGAGTGATGTGATGCGGTGCGTCACCAGTGACATTGTGGAACGTGTGACGTGGGGCCGGGTGCAGCTCCGCCTGTGTGTGCAGTGTCCACCACACTGGTGCAGGAGTGGCTCTGAGCAGGGGTCTGGAGGGCCCTGTGGGGAGGTGGCGGTTGGCTGCGCCCTGAGGCCCGCGTGGATTCCAGCCAGTGTGCACCTGACCAGGACTGTGGACCCCGGGGAGGCATGGTGGGTTCTGGGACGGAGCCGAGAAGGAACAGCAGGACTGTCCTTCGATGGGTCAGGATGTGACAATGGGCACCGAGGGGCTGAGATCACAGCCTCATGTGGATGAGCTTGGTTTGGTCCCCAGAACGGTGGCAAAAACAGAGCCGCTCAGGTCCTGTCCATGGGACCTCGGTCGACTCCTGGGCCGTCCCAGAAGCTGCAGGGCCCCGGGCAGGCGTGGCCTGGCAGCCCCGGGTCCTGGCTGCAGCAGTGGGAGGTATGCTTGGAGCTGGGAGGGGAGCCAGGTGGGCATGCGGGCCCCCCCATGCTCAGCTGTGTCTCCTGGGAGGGGCCATGGGCTCCTCGGGCAGAACCTGAATAAACAGCACGAGGCCTGGACGCACCCGGTGAGGGGCAGTGGTTCATGGTGCCAACTGTCCAACCCTGTGCTCAGGTGGCCGCCGAGCTGGGCTGTCGCCCTGGGCTGGACCGAGGGCCAGCCAGTCCCAAAGCCTGAACAGGCCGAGCGCAGGGAGGGAGCCGGCCCTGTGGGTGTATGAGCGTGGCCTGGGGAGATGGTGGCGTCTGCACTCTTCTGTCAGCCGTGGCTCCCCTATTTCACAGTGACTGAGCTTCCATGTGCTCCCAGGGCCATGGGTAATGGAGGGAAGTGCTGAATCCTTCCGTATCCCTGTGGGATCCCTGTGGGACATTCTTGGCCTTAGTCTCCTTGGGTGGGTGCTGTCACACCTTGCAGGATGGGCTGCTGTCCTCAGTTCTAAGGCCTGCGTGTGAAGCAGACCTGTCCTCCGGCTTCCCCTGTGTGGGACACAAACGCTCATCCCTGTGAGCCAGCCAGGGCACCCCCCTCTGCCCCCGCCCCCGCCCCACGCAGGCTGGATCCAGGGCCTGCACCCCCCCCCCCCAATCTTGCCTGCGAGACCCCTGGTCACCTGTATCCAAACTGCACTCGTCCCCAGCTACGCAGGGCCGCAGTGGGATCTGGTGGGGGAGGCTCTTCTGGACTTGGCGTTGGCCAGCCGGCACCTGGGCCTCTGGCCCGGCACCTGGGCCTCTGGCCCGGCTCCAAGTGCATGTGTCCTGTGGTCACAGGAGACCCAGCATGGGATGCTGCCCCTCCCCCACAGCTTTTAGGCACAGCGCGTTGGTGAGTCCGCTGACGCCTTCTCATCACCTTATTGAGAGGCTGCAGCTCTGGGGGCCCCTCGGGGCGGCTGGCCAGGCTGGGTGAGCGCGACGCAGGGACCAGCGTCTGGCTGATTTTCATGGGAAAGGCTGCCCAGGTGGGCAGGGGCACTGCTGCCTTCGGTCTTGGGGGCAATTATTTGTGGTCGGATGTCATGTGGCCCCGTAGATGCTGGGAGTGTGAGCGTGTGGGTGGCCCAGGCCCTGCCTCTGCTCCCCGGGACCTCGCTGCTGGCCTGTGGGGGGGCCTCAGCAGTCCTGAGCTACCCAGAGGCCGTGTCCTGAATGCACAGGCACTGGAGAGCTCAGAGGAAAAACAGCATCCACGGCGCTTTGGTCTCCTGAGCTCCAGCAGGAAGTCTCTGTGGGGAGAATTCTAGAAACAGATGTCACGTCCTGAAGCTGGAAAAACCGTGTTTTTGTCCCCAACAGTCCTTTTCTCTGGAGCTGTCCTCCCACAGGCCCTGGTGGGCAGGTGATGGATGAACTGGTGGGGGAGGCGGAGGGGGTGCTGACTTTATCCACCTCAAGTCCTGTGGGTCTCCCGGGCCCTGCCTCAGCGCCGGCACTGTGGGCTCTGAGGAGCGGCCTTGTCCTGGGCCTGGCCGGATGCTGATCCTCACAAGCAGTCAGTGAAGTGACTCAGGCAGTTCTAAGTGACCTCAGAGGGACGTGTGACATCTGGGAGTCTGCATTGTTGTGCCGGGTGGAAGCCCCTCTCCTGGCCAGAGCCCCCGGGGCCCACGTGGGGGCTGCAGGTCTGTTCCTAGACAAGCTGGCAGCACATGGAGCCCAGGGGCGGGGGGCCTGCCCCCCACACACCCTGCAGCCACTAGAGGGCTTGGAGCTGGGCTTCTCGCCCACGTGCCCCTGGCTTTCCTTGGTCAGTGGTGGGGCCCACTTCGTGTGCTTCTGGAGGCCTGGAGCCTTCTAGGGGCCTTGCAGCCTGCAGTGTGTTAAGCGCCTCTTGTTCCCCGAGGCCCAGGGCCCCTCAGTCTGCCCAGTGAGGCCTCGGGGAGCATCCGGACCCCCCAGGGTCCCAAAGGAGACCCACTCTGTGGGTGGTTCCTCCCTGAGGCTGAAGACACAGAACCATCTTCTTGGCAGCCTGTCCTGCCTGGGGCGGGGATGGGGGTGGGGGGGTGGGGACAGCATTGGGACTGGGGGGTGGGGAGGGTGTTGGGACCAGGGCGGGAGGGCATTGGGAGTTGAGACCCAGGGGGTAGGAGGCAGGGTTGAGGTCACCTGGGTGCCTCCCTGGCTTTGGGTTGTCACATGTTCAAATCTGAGATGGGCGTGGTGGGCGCCTGCACCTGGTAGGCTAGTGTCCTGGACAGTTCTTGCGTGAGTCCCTCCTCGGTGCCCCATGTCTGCAGGCTCCAGGCAGTCCCTGATCTCCTGCGCACTCTCCGCCAGCGAGGAGGCCATGGCCGTGCTGGAGGAGGTCGTCCTGTACGCCTTCCAGCAGTGCGTGTACTACGTCTCCAAGGTGAGCCCTCCCGGCTCCCCCAGGGGATTCGGGAACCTGTCACCCGAGTGTCTGAGCTCCCACTGGCAGCTACTTCCCACCTGTGAGCTGGTTCTGGTTCTGGTTCCATTTCTTCCCCCCTCGCTGCTCCTCGTCCCAGGAACCACCAGATGTGGGAGACAGAAAGGGGGAGGCGGTGTGGTGGTACCAGGCTGTAGGGGCTGAGGCTCTCCCCTGGAACCTTCCCGGCACCCCGCCTGGGTGCTCAGCAGCACATGGCCCCTGCCCAGGCCCCTGCCCCAGCGTGAGACGTACAGGAGTCTGAGCTGCACAGAGGCTGGTCCTGGACGCGAGCCGGGCACCCCTGGCATCTCTGTGGCCTTAGGAGCCCTGCTTTCTGCTGGAAACAGGGTTCCGCCACGTCCCTGGCTGAGCAGGTTGAGGGTCCGCAGGATGGGTGCCTGGTGGCCCAGCGCCCATGTCCTCAAACCCAGCTGCCACTAGGGAGTGCCTGCTTGTCCAGTCCACTCAGGGGCCAATGTGACAGTCACCCTGCATTCTAAAGAGAGCCTCTCATTGTGGGGGACCCCTGTGAGGTGCCCCCATCCTCCACTCTTCAGTCCAGTAAAACTTCTGATAATTCAACAAGAAGAGGGCCGAGCCTCCTCCCCCTCAAGACCCTCAGGGTGTCTGCAGCCCCTGGGAGCTGCCCCATGCCCCTGGGAGCTGCCCCATGCCCCCCGCACCTTTACAGGAGCTTGTACTGCCCCCCGCACCCCCAAGCTGCCATCGGGGGCGCGGCCGGGGCAGCTCTCAGGCCAGGGTGCCTCCTCTCCCCCAGTCCCTGTACGTCTGCCTCCCGGGCCTGCTGGAGGGCCCCCCGTTCCCCATGGAGCGCCGTGAGAGCTGGGGCTCGGCGCCCCCGCTGCCAGAGGAGCTGCGCCGCGTGGTGTGCGTGTTCCAGGCGGCCCTGGACCTGCTGCGGCAGTCGCAGGTGCACCCCGAGATCGCTGCCCAGGTGCTGGCCTACCTCTTCTTCTTCTCCAGCACGCTGCTCTTCAACCAGCTCCTGGACAAGGGTGAGGGCCGGGCCTGTTGGGCGCGCTCGCGGGAGCTGGGGGCTGAGGCCAGACGCGGCTCCTCAGCACGCGGGGCTGGGGGCCAGGCTGGAGCAGGGCGGCTCTGCTAGGAGAGGCCAGGAGAGGAGGTGTCAGTGCCTGCAGGGACTCCGGAGAAAGGGGGGCTTGTGTCTGGCACGGGGCCCCTCTGGCCCTGGTTCCCTGTATCCCCACACCCCCCACAGCCCGTGACAGGACAGACAGGCTCAGGGGAGTGCTGTGCGTTCCCCATCACCCGGCCCGGGGGCACAGGGACATGCAGGCGTGTCTCCCGCGAGGACTTCCCAGAGGTGGGGCTGGGATGGGAGCAAGGGTCTCTGCTATAGGCCTGGGCCCCGCCCTTGGCCCCTGAGGATCAGCGTCTCTCCCACCTCCCCTTCCCACTCCACTCCCTCCCACAGAGGGGCCCACAAGCAGGGTGTTGCCTGAAACCGCAGGGGGACTCACATCTGCCCTCTGAGGCCTGGAGTGGGCTGAGGACGGGCGTAGGGGGTCCGGCTGCCGCAGGTGAGCAGCCGGGGCTCACTTTCCCCTTCCCCCCAGGCCCCTCCCTGAGCTGCTTCCACTGGCCCCGGGGCGTCCAGGCCTGTGCCCGCCTGCAGCAGCTCCTGGAGTGGACAAGCAGCGTTGGCTTCGGGGAGGCTGCAGAGCGCTTCTTCCGGAAGCTTTCCTGCACCCTCAGCCTGCTGGCCACGCCCCGGGCCCAGCTCATCCAGGTAGGGGCTGCAGGGAGCCGTGGGGTGGGGCTGTCGCTCAGGGCAGGGCTGCAGGGAGCCGTGGGTGGGGCTGTCGCTCAGGTAGGGTCTGCAGGGAGCCGTGGGTGGGGCTGTCGCTGAGGGCAGGGCTGCAGGGAGCCATGGGGCCCCCTGCTCCTGGGGTGTGGGCCTGGTATCTGGCCTCTGAGGACTTGTGGAGCCCCGGCTCCACTGCTGTTCCTACCTGTGGGCAGGACGCTGTCCCCGAGAGCTGTCTGTGTTCAGTCCCTGACGGACACTGTGTGAGCCCTCATGGCACAGGGTGCCCCGCAGAGGTGATTAAGGTTAAGGACCCTAACGTGGGGAGAATGCCCTGTGTTGTCCTGTGGGCCCAGTCTACTCACACGAGTCCCTCAAAGTGGAAGAGAGGCGCTGGCCTCTCCCGGAACAGCCACCCCACCCGGCTCTCAGCCTGGCTGCCCACTGGGGCACCCTGCTGCACTGGCCTGAGGTCAGAGCTGCCCCTGCCCTTCATGGAGCCTGAGGGTGAGCGTTCACCTGGTGCAGACCCACCAGGAAGAGGGCAGGGTCTCCACACTGACGTCCCTGTGCTGTCTGTCAGGAAACGTTCCTGGGCACCTGTGTCATGTATGACCCTCCAGCCCCACTGGCCTCACTGTCCTCACTGTCCTGCAGGGACACCAGGGACCTGTGTGCTGCTCAGGACATGTGGCCAGGAGCCCAGGCCCTCTGCCTCTGCCCCCAGAGCACCCAGAAGGCAGGTGCCCCCGGGGGTGGGCTGTGCCATCCTGGGGCCTTGACTTTGAGCTGCTGCTTGTCACTCAGATGAGCTGGGCAAACCTGCGGGCCGCCTTCCCCGCCCTGAGCCCTGCACAGCTGCACCGGCTGCTGACCCAGTACCAGCTGGCCTCGGCCATGGGCCCCATGAGCGCCTGGGAGCCGGGCGCCCAGGACCGCCCCAACGCCTTCCAGTCCGGTGAGCCCCCTGCCGTGGGCCGTGCTAGGGGCAGGGGCACCTCCCTGGGGGTCTTTCCTGGAGGCACCCACAAAACATCTGGCACCTCCGCCCTGGCCCTTATTCCTCCTCGGGTGCCCTGCCATGTCCACCCCAGGACAGGGAGTCAAGGAGCCCACAGTCCATGGCCGAGCTCCAAGCCCTGGGCTGAGGTCAGAGCTGCCCCTGCCCTTCATGGAGCCTGAGGGTGAGCGTTCACCTGGTGCAGACCCACCAGGAAGAGGGCAGGGTCTCCACACTGACGTCCCTGTGCTGTCTGTCAGGAAACGTTCCTGGGCACCTGTGTCATGTGTGCATACATGCACACACACACTGTACACATGCAGATGTACATGACGTGCACACACACTATACCTGTGCAGATGTATGTGCATGTGTACACTATGCATGCAGATGTACGTGTACATGCACACAGTACGTGTGCATATACGCACACGTGCACACAGTGCGCATGCAGATGTACATGCATGTACACGCATGTACACACTGTACCTGTGCAGATGTACATGCATGTGCACACTATGCGCGCAAATGTACACGCATGTGCACACTGTACTTGTGCAGATGTACACACATGTGTACACTATGCATGCAGATGTGCACATGCATATAGTATACATGCAGATATATGCACATGCACACATACTATGTGCAAATGTATGCACACGTGCACACTACACACGCAGATGTGCACATGCACACTGCATGCAGAGGTACACGTGCACACACTACATGTGCAGATGTGTGCACATGTGCACACTGCATGCAGATGTATATGTATGTGCACACACTACACGTACAGAAGTACGTGCATGTGCAAACACTATGCATGCAGGTGTATGCACCTCTCATAGACTAGACATGCTGTCTTTGTTAGCGTCACATATAACATAAACTCGCACAGAAATTAGAGGACGGTAGAGGACACAGACACAGTAAGGCTTGGAACACTGTCCGCCCA
Source organism: Craseonycteris thonglongyai (assembly GCA_004027555.1). Lineage (NCBI taxonomy): Eukaryota > Metazoa > Chordata > Mammalia > Chiroptera > Craseonycteridae > Craseonycteris > Craseonycteris thonglongyai. Next base: position 27,193 of record PVKE010010613.1, on the reverse strand, counting down.
CCCCCGTCACCTAGGAGCAGGGCTCAGACACGGAGACCAGCTCCCAGCAGGACTCCAGGCTCCACTGTGCAGCATCTGCCCCTCCCTCTTACCTCGGAGGGGCGGGCTCTGTGCGGGGGTGGGGGGTGGGTGCTCACGTGCTAGTACAGACAACATTCACACAGGCCATGGGGATCCTAGGTGCCGCGGGTGGAGGGGAGGAGGTGTCGGCTCAGAGCTGCAGACTTTTGGGCTGAGGGGCTCAGTGCCCAGCACAGGCAGGTGCTGGGGGTGGAGGGAGCTCCCGCCTGTTCTTCATCCTGGGTGGTCACTGCGTCTAGAAGGGACAAGAGTGCAGTTTGGCGGCTTCCTGGCCTGGGTCCCCCAGTGCTGGGAGGGGAAGGCTGCTCCTGGCCAGGAGGTCACAGGGTCCTCGCCTCCACCTCCAGAGGACGTCATGGAGTCCTACGAGAACCCCCCACCCATCGTTCTGCCAAGTGAGGGCTTCCAGGTGGACTTGGAGGCGGAGGGTGTGGATGACAGCATCTACCAGCACCTGCTCTACCTGCGCCACTTCCTGTGGGGCCTGCGCAGCAAGCCCGCCCCCAGCGCAGGCCCCCCCCAGCCCGAGGGCCTCCAGGTACCATGAGCCGCTGGGTCTGCAGCCCTGGCTTCAACAGGAGTGGACATGGGGCCTGGCTGCCGCTGCTGGGGCCCCTCGGGTCCCCCCATGGCAGGAGCTGGGTGCCTGACCTCTTTCTCTCTCCTCCAGGGCCCGAACCACCCCGCCCCTGAGGGGCACCCTGAGGGCCAGAGATGCCCCTTGGCTCCCAGGGACCCTGGCGGGGGAGCCCGTGAAGCCGGCCCGGCACACCCTCTTTCCTCTGGGGCTCCCCGGGCACAGGGCCTGCCAGGAAGGCAGCCAGGCCGGGGGAGTCACGGGGGCCCCCAGGCCGGCCCCCCGCACACGGACTCCTCCTGCCTCCTCACGCCTCCCAGCACCCCGCTGGAGCCCACAGGCCCTGACTGGGCTACCGTCGGTGGCCCCTGTGGGAAAGCATTCCTGGAAGGGAGGAGTGGCTCAAGTGGCCCCTGGGGGGCAAGTCCAGAAGGTGGGTCCTGTTCCCTGTTGGCACCCGCACCAGCCCCCAGCTGTGCTGGCACCAGGGCAGGCCCAGTACCTGCCCATGGCCGCCTGCAGCGTAGATCCTAGATGCTGGGACAGCTCCAGGGGCCACGGGGAGGCCATGTGCAGGGCAGCTGTGCGCACGGGGGGCAGCCGGGCGCGCGGGGTGCAGCCGGGCGCACGCGCCCCTCCGGGGGACTGAGTCACACAGGAAGGGGTGTCTCAGGTGATGTGGGCTCAGCAGCAGGGACATGAGGACCAGGGGTTGGGAGGCCGGGAGGGGCAGGGAGGCAGGCCGCGTGTGCGTGCATGTCACGTGTAGGGGTGTGAGTACGTGAACTGCGTGTGGCTGGAAGGGCAGCGGAGGGCAGAGCAGCCCCTGGCCTGGCCCCAATACTGAGTCCTCGGTGCTCCTGTGAATTTGGGGGTACGCCCTGAGGACTGGGGTCACCTGGGCAGAGCTGGGCCCCGTTGTGATGGGGTGGGCACCTGTGGAGAGAGAAAGCACAGGACTCTCAGGGTGGGGAGTGGGGGCTGCAGAGAGCCCCAGCTCTGGAGGGGGCAGGCTCCTTGGGGACCTTGTGCTGGGCTGGGGGCCTGGGGCCCAGATCACCGTCCCTCCTCACCGTCCCTCAGGAGGGACGGAGGTGGTGCCACCACTTAGAGGTGCCATGGGAGGAGGAGGGGGCCCGGGGGTTCTGAGAGGTGTGGGGGAGGGGGACACTTGCCTGAGCAGAGCCCCCTTCTCAGCCTCCTGGAAACAGCCAGCCTCTGAGGGGCCAGTGTCCTGGGGTAGCCTGGGGGTGGGGACCCAGGCGCCCCTCCCAGGCACATGGGGATGTCCCCCAGACAGCCCCGATCTCGCTGTTCAGTCTTCCCATCTGGCACCTCCCTGGAGCTCTGTAAGCACATTTCCTCTGGAGGAGCAGCCAAACCTTGTCGGGGGTCCTGGGCTCTGGGGACAGGTGCAGGCTGCGTAGGCCCCTCACCTGCACTGTTTTTTGCCCCCCCCCCAGGGGACTGTGTGGCCCCCGAGGCCCCGCCCCCTCTGGCGCCCTCCAGCCGCAGCGCCAGCACCGAGGACTTCTGCTGCATCTTCCTGGTGGAGCTGGAGCGAGGCCCCTCTGGGCTGGGGATGGGCCTGATCGATGGCATGGTGAGTGGCCCTGGGCTCCTCTAGGGCACAGAGACGGGCCCATGGTGCGGTCAGCGGGGGGAGGCGGGCCCGTGGGCGGTCAGCGGGAAGAGTCGGGTTGGCGCATGTGCGGTCAGCGGGGGGAGGCGGGCCCGTGGGCGGTCAGCGGGGGGAGGCGGACGCGTGGGCGGTCAGCGGGAGGAGGCGGGCTGGCCCGTGGACTAGGGACTTGGCTGGGGAGTCTCCGTGGAATTTGAGAGGACAGGGCACCGTGCAGGAGCCACCTCCCTGACCTGCTGTGTCACCTGTCCCCAGATCCTGGGCATCCTCTGGGCTTGGGCGCGGGGGCGTGATGGTGTTTAGTGCCTTTCTTGCAGACACACTGGTGACCTGAGTCAGGCCGGGCCTCTCGGCTGAGGGTGGGGCCCCCTGAGTGTTGGGGTCCACGGAGCCCTAAGGCTTCTGCGTCCCCCACCAGCACACGCCCCTGGGTGCCCCTGGCCTCTACATCCAGACCCTGCTCCCGGGCAGCCCTGCAGCGGCTGATGGGCGGCTGTCGCTGGGAGACCGACTCCTGGAGGTGGATGGCACCAACCTGATGGGCGTCAGCTACCTGAGGTACCCACACCCCTCGGCCCCAGCGGCCGGCAGCGCAGGGCCCCCCACCTGCAGGAGATCAGGAAGTGGCGGCACAGCCCCCAGCCCCGCTCCCTGAGACCACCCCGACCTTTCTCTCCCCCCTTCTGACCTCTGATGCTCCCTCCGCGGTGGGGCGGGCAGTGTGAGCCCAGTGCCCCTCACGGCCAGGCCGGCACATAGCCCTGCCCACTGGGGACCCTGGGAGTGGAGGCTGCCCGCCCCCAGGTGCCTCCAGCGGCTCCACTGGCCCCGGGGCCGTCCTCACCCCGCCCGGGTTTCAGGGCTGTGGACCTGATCCGGCGCGGGGGGAAGAAGATGCAGTTTCTGGTTGCGAAGTCTGACGCGGAAACAGCCAAGAAGATCCGCTTCCGCTCACCCTCTCCCTAGGGGCTGAAGGACACCCCGCACACCTTGCCCCCAGGGCTGGCCATGCAGTTCCCGCGTGGGTGGTTCACCTTCGGGCCACTGGCCGCCCTCACCCTGTGGATAATGTACATCTTAGTATATATTTTATTTATGACAGATAACACTAAGCTGTGGTGTTTGTTACAGAGCTTTTATGTTTGAAGATTTTAATGCAGTCAATAAACTGTGTTTGCTATTCTCGGGGAGTGGTGGTGTGTGGCCCTGTAGGACCTCCGCCCCGCCGCGAATCCAGGGCCGCAGGGGCACGTGGGGCAGCCCCGGGAAGGCTCGGGCTGCCCATCCTGTGCTGGGCATAGTCCCCAAGAGGGTCTAGAATCCCCAGAAGGGAAGAGCGCTGCCCCCCCTGCTCCCCAGGCCGCCTCCGCTGGGACTCGGCCCCTTCTGAGTTCCTGTCTGATCACTGAAGCCTCGGCGTGGCCCTAATACCAGGGTCTTAACCGCGGCCCCGCTGGCTTTCGTCCTGACAGGAGGCCGCAGCCGCTTCCAGCCGCCGACTGTGCAGGCCCGGGCAGGGCCGTGCGGGCGTCGCGGTGACGGCGGGGCTGGACACCACGTCGGGTGGGCGTCTGCAGCAGTACAGGGTCCTCGCTAACAAACACCCTGAGCACAAGGGGGACGCGGCCAGTCACCTGCAGACGCAGCCCTCACGTGGGAAGGGGCTGGTGTCTTCGGTGGGCCCAGCACGGGGCCTCCTGCAGCTCTATGCCGGCCCCTGGCAAGCGCGGCGCAGAAGCACAGGTGCGGCTGGTCCGCCCTGGCGGCAGCGCAACCCACCTGCGCGACTGCGGGCGCCCACCTGGGCCCAGTTCCCAAATGCTGGTCAATGTACTTTTAAAAATCGTTTTAAATATACGATTGCATCTCAGAAAAGAACCCCTAGAGTCCCCAAGTGAAATGAGGGTGGGAGTTCAGAGGCTGGCAGCTGTCACAGGCGCGGCAGGGGCGCGACCGGAGCCACTGGGAGTCTGTGCTGGGGGCTCGGCGGGGGCTCGGCGGGGGCGGGGTAGGGGCGCGACCGGAGACGCTCAGAATCTGTGCTGGGGGCTTGTCGGGGGCGCGGTAGGGGCGCGACCGGAGCCACTCGGAGTCTGCTGGGGGGCTCGTCGGGGGCGCGGCAGGGGCGCGACCGGAGCCACTCGGAGTCTGCTGGGGGGCTCGGGGGCGTGGCGGGGGCCGCGCGGCCCAGGTGCTCCGGGCTCGCGGAGCAGCAGCGCCACCTGGTGGCCGAGGCGTAGGCCTACGAGCCCGGCAGCTGACGCCAACGGACAGGTCGGCCGAGCGGGGGCTGGGGGCCCGCTCCTTGCGTGGGGCGGTCCCGGAGCGGCCCTGATTTACTGTTAGGCTCCCGGAAGCGGGTGTCAGGGTCGCTGGGAGCCCCCCGGGGGCGACCCCTGCGTGCGGGGCACTGCCATCCCTCTGAAGGGTAAGACGCTGCAGGCCCCGGAGCCCCGGCCTTCGGAGCATCGGGGGGGGCGCGCTGGAACGGCAGCCGCCACCGCTGCGCAGTCACGCGGCGCCTTCCCGAGGGCTGCGTCTGGTCCTCGGGCTGGGTCACCCACGACACGAGCTGAAACAGCCCCGCGGGGGGGCAGCGCCCTTGGACCCGGGAGCAGGCGGCCCTGCACTTGACCCGCGCCCGGGGTGGAAGGAAAGGGAGCCACTGCCTGGTTCACGCAGAAACTTTCAAAGGTTTATTTTTGCTGAATCTCTTCTTGCTCCCAAACTGCCCCCTAAGGAGGAAGGACCCAGACCGTCCGGCTGCAGGGACGACCGCCCTCACTGCACAGCTCAGATGGTCACGAGGGAGGGGGCTCAGGGTGACAAAGGCCACAGGGTGGGGCTGACCGCTCCCGCCAGCACTGAGGGGCCGGGACCCACCCGGGCCGCCTCCGTGGGCTGAGCCCTGACAGCGGCTCGCGCTCGGCGGCGCTCACCCGGGCAGCAGGCCCGCCTCCCTCTCCACCAGCCGGCTGACGGTGCGCAGGGCCAGGGGCAGGGCCGTGTTGGCGTCGCGGTGGTAGCGCGGCTGGGACACCTCCGCGCTGGGCGTGAGCACGAACTGGGCCACGCTGGGCATCTTCAGCAGGTTCAGCAGCTCGGTGGCCCGTGTGCGCACGGCGCCCGCGTCCTCCTCGCAGCGCACGGCGCTCGTGGCTGCGCTCAGCGTCCTCATCTTTGACAGGAACAGAGACACCCTGGGGACCGCGGGGCCCCGGGCAGTGAGCCAACCGCGCGCGCTGCCCACAGCGGCCCAGACCGTGGCACGGGGCCACCCGAAGCCCCCGTCCTCCCCGTGGGAAGCCCGCAAGGCCCCTCCCGGTACCTGGGGATCAGGTCCTGGCTCCGGGAGGCCAGCTTGGTCAGCGTGGTCATGAGCGCGGTCACGACCTGCGGGGGGCACTTGGGGAGGGCGGCCGAGGGGCGGGACTGTGTGACCTCGAACAGCAGGGCCTCCAGGGCCTCGAAGTACCTGTTGATCTGCTCCACGGTGCACCGCCGGTCCCAGCCCACCGCCAGGTACTCGCCCACGGCCCACACCTGGGAGCGGACAGCACCTCAGCCCCGGCCCCGGTCCTCCCGGGCCCGGCGGGGGGGGGCGGGGGCGGGTCGGGGCGGGTCGGGGAGCGGGTTGGGTCCAGGCGCGGGGCGGGGCCCGGCGTACCACCGACGTGAGCACGCTCCCTCCGCTGCGCAGGCCGCCGGCGCCGCCCACGAACTCCAGCAGCTCCTTGGCCAGCTCCACCACCAGGGCGGGGTGCCGCGCGCACAGCGCCAGGAACTGCGAGCTCAGCACCCTGCGCGAGAGCACCCCGCGGCTGCAGCGCGCCCCTTGCCGCCGCCCCGCGCCCCTTGCCGCCGCCCCGCGCAGGGCAGCTCGGGTCCCCAGGGGCGGGTCACACGGGGAGGAGGCCGGGACTGGCTCTGTCCCGAGGGGCGGGCCCAGCCTGCAGGGGACAGGCAGACGGGGAGGCCTCGGAGAGGGACTTGGGCCCATGGAAGACGACAGGCGCGCGGGCGGGAGGACCAGGGAACGGGGGTCTGCGCAGGGCCCGGGTTGGGGGTGGGGCTGGGCGGCGAGCGGTGACAGGCGGCGGTCAGACCAGGAGGGGGCGCCCACCTGTGCACGCGGGCTTCGTACCCGGGGACCTGGAAGAGCGAGTTACTTCTCTCCAGGAGCAGCACCGCCAGCCGGCGAGTCAGGGCCTGGTCGGCGAGCTGGGGGTCAAGTGCGACAGCTGGGGCTCAGCCTCCCCAGGAAACACCGCCCTCCGTCTCACCGGGCTGGGTCCCCGCGGTGTCCGCCGGCTTGGGGGCCACGGGAGGGCCCTCTGTCCCGGAGGGGACAGCCCCCCGGCCAGGGCAGCAAGTGCTGGTCTTCCCTCGGGGCTCCCTGGTCCTCAGCGAAAGCTGTCAAGGGCCAGGCCATCGCCCAGGGGCGTGGGCGGTGGGCTCACCGGGGTCACGGCCGAGAAGAACAGCTGCAGCAGGGTGGGCACGGCCTCGGCGCACTGGACCACGCGGGCGCAGGTGGCCATGGGCTGCAGCAGCTGGTACAGGGGAGCCAGCCTGTGGGCACACGGTGTGGCCCACTGAGCGCCCTGCAGCGATGCGCTGCCCGGCGCGCCCCCCACCCCGCCTCGCTCCGCCCCACCGCCCGGCCCCGCCCCCACCGCCCCCTGGCCCGGCCCCGCCCCCCTGCGCCCCTGGCCCCAAAGGCACGAGAGAGGAGGGGCCAGGGCCATGGCCTGAACCGCGTTCGGAAACCATCTGCACGACCCTCCTCAAAGGGGGTCCTATCACCTCGCACTCCTGCTCCTGGGGGGCAGCCCAGCCTGTTTCTGTCTAGAACGCAGCCACCACAGGGCCTAGCCCGCAGGGTCACGAGGACTGACCTGTGCGACTGAAAGAGCCCGAGGCCCGCTCTGCAGGGGGTGGGGGAGGGGACCATAGCTGTGTCTCCAGGTCAGGAGGTGCTAGGCCCAGGGGTGGACACCAGGGCCCAGCGGCCTCAGGACGGGCTCTGACCACACGCAGCCCTGTCCCAGGACCCCTACCTCTCCGGGTCCCTACCTCTCCGGGGTGCCGCTGGCTCTGGCCCGCAGCAGGTGCTGGAAGAGACCCTGGAACTGCGGGTCCCGGAAGGCCTCCAGGCAGCTTGGCGTCCTGAGGGAGGCATCCCAGAGCAGCCTCTCGGATGCAGGTAGTGATGACCTGTGAATGGACACATGCCCAAGACTCCTGGGGCTGCCACCAGCAGGCAGCTGGAGCACGGGGGGGGGGGGGGGGGGGACGATGACGCGGGCGGGGCAGCTTGCTCTGCAGGGGGCAGAGCGGCCAGGGAGCAGGGTGCCGGTCCCATGCAGGGGTGCACGGAGGGGAAGGGCCTCTGAGGCTCACCTGAGCTGCAGGTCCAAGGCTGCAGTCAGACACGGCAGGTCCAGCAGCATGTGGAGCATCTCCACGGCCGTGCTGCAGTCCACCAGGGCTGGGAGGAGCTCCGCGAACTCTGCGGTCAGGGGCGGGCTGTTCCAGGCCAGGAACTGCGGGCACAGGCGGGGACACGCAGGGAGCTCAGGTGGGGCCCTCAGCTGGGAGGCAATGGGTGGGAAACATATGGGCTGGGGGCCCCCAAAGAGGGGGCAGCGTGACCTCATCAGTGCTGCCGCCCGTGTGCAGCCAGTGGGCGGGGCATCTGTGTGGGCCCTCACCGCCTACTTCACTGCAATGCAGGGTCTGAACATAGTTCCTTCCACTTTTCTTTCTCTTCTTTTTACATTGGGATTCACTTCAGTACCAACAAGCCAACCCCTTTCCACTCGTCACCTTTCTCTTTCGTCTTTTTCTCCAGCTGATTTTGAAGTGACCGTGCAGTGAGTGACAGACACTTGGGAAGCCAATGGCCCCGGGGGACCACCAGGCCAGGCTGACGGATGCTGCAATCGCAGACCCCATGAGGTCCGCAGAACCACCAGGCCACCCTCCCGAGTGGGTCAACCCAAGGCCTGGCTGACAGCGAAGCTGTTTGTGATATATGGACACGCAGGATGCCCTGCATTCCTGCCACCTGCCCCGAGCCCTGTGGTCACAGCCAGCGTGTGCCCAGAGCCCCCCCGGGTCCCTGTCACCCCGCCCAGGCACCCCAGCCTCCCACTCTGGCCCAGGGACCGGCGGGCGTGCCTTGAGGAGGTTGGGGAAGCTCGATTTGAGAAGGCCAAGGTTTCTGCCGAAGAGGGGGAGGTTGTCCCTGAGGAACTGGAGGTACTCGAAGGCCAGCAGCGGGCTGTGGAAGTGCTCACAGGGCGTCCTGGTGAACAGGAGCTGCAACACGGCTTCGGAGTCCACGGCGGCAGCCTCACCTGCAAGGAGGCAGGCCCGTCAGGGCGAGGGGCCCGGCCAGCACTCCTGCACCCCGTCCTGAGAACACCCCTGCGGGTGGTGAGGGCCCCTCAGGGTCACAGTCTCCATGGCCACACGTGTTCCCAGGACACCACCACGCACTCGGCCCCTCCCCCTGGCTCTGGCCACAGACCAATCCCTCAGTACCACCAGGTGGAACGTTCTGGAAGCTGCTGGCTTCAGGCACTTTCCAGGAAACCCTCATAAGCTCTCATGGCAAAGGGGGTGAGGATAACATTTTCCTTTGCTACATAAATCTATTTAGAATCTACCCCATCTAGTGCTAACGATGAGTCAAAGCGCTGCCCTTCCACAGGCAAAGGGGAGCAGCAGGAAAGGCAAGCTGCCCTGGACGGTGAACCGGGGAGCCCGGCAGCCCTGGGGACCGTGGTGGGGATGGGGGCTCACCGTGGTGCAGGTAGAACTGGGCGATGGGCAGCAGCGCGTGTGCGCCGGCCGGGTCCCCGCTCAGCCGCGCGTGCAGGGCTTTCAGGCAGGAGAGGGTGCGGTACAGGAAGGAGGGGTCCTGTCTGCAGAGCACGTCCAGCACCAGCACGGCCTCCACCAGGCACTGGGGAGACCCGGCCACGCTCAGCCAGGGAGGCGGCGCCCGAGGCCCGGCCCCGCCCACGACACGCGTTCTGCCCTGAAGCCCCGCCCACGACGCAAGCCCCGCCCCCAAAGCCGCGCCCCGACGGCAGCCTGGGCACCTACGGCTTTCTGCAGGTCCGCATCCCCCTTCCTCAGGGCTCCTGGGGGAGGGAACAAAGGCACTGGTCTCCGTGCAGCATCACAAGCACCGACAGGAAGGCGCAGTGTGCGCTGGAGGCGCAGGGACCCAATGACTTGGGGAAGGGCAGGGCGGGGCTCGGCGGGGAGCTGCCCCTGGGGGGAGATGAGGCGTTTGCTGCTGCGGAAGCGGCCCCAAGAGCCGGGGGGTGGGGTGTGGGTTCTGTCCAGTGCTGAGCTCCCGGGTTTTCCGTCTAAACACGAAAAGCCCCCCCCGCCTCCCCAGCACACAGGAAGGGAGCTGCTGGGGCACCGGGGGTGGCCGGCCGCAGGCCGGGACTCACGCCGGTCACACTGCTCGAGGAGGCGCAGGCAGTACTCGAAGGCCTTCTCCCTCAGCCGCTCCTGGGGGGACAGCAGGCGGCCCGAGGAGGAGGCGGCAGACAGCACCGACAGGGTGGAGCCCTCCAGCTCTGACCTGTCGTCTGGGAGAGGGCGGGGGGTGCACAATGGGCCGCCCGGCCGCCTTCACCCCACGGGACACCCTCAGGGCCGCCGGGGTCTTTGTCCAGCTGGGACTTGGTCAGTGAGCAGAGGAGTTGGAGGAGGGTGTCTGAATTCTCTTGCTGACGTGTGCCCTGCACGCGCATCTAGCCTCTCCGCCGGGTCTGGGAAGGCCTGCCGGTGCTGATGCCCCCAGGGCGCGCCCGCCTCCCAGCCGGGTCCCACCTGCCTGCGTCGGGGGCTGCGGGGCTGTCAGGGCAGCTGTGCAGCAGCCACGCTCGCAGCATGGAGAACGCCTGTACGTTCAGCCACTGGTCCTCCGTGAAGCGCTGGCCCGTGGACAACACTGTGAAGAAGTCTGTGGCCACAGCCCCGTCTACCTCGGTGACAGGGCCTACCTGAGGGAGGACAGGGGACAGGGAGCTTTGAGGGCCCCAGGCAGGGGAGGTGGGAGGGGCTGCATCCACACTCTTGTGGAACGAGGGGGCACCTGCCCTCTGCAAGATGCGTAAACGCCGGCCCGGGAGCTGAGAACACGGCCCCCCATCGGGGCCTCAGAGGCGTGACCCTCGCCAGCAGGTTCCAGGCCTCAGCAGATGCACAGAGGGTCACGGGCTGGGGGCTGTGATGCTCTGTGACCCGAAGCTGCCCCCCACCCTCCAGTGGAGACAGGAAGAGGGCTCGTTCTGGAACCAGGGCAGGTGGAAGGACTGGAGGAGTCACTGGGACCCTGTGGGCAGGGACACCGGGGACAGGGGGGTTGTGCGGGCATCTCCACCTCACCTGCCGGGCCCTGGGTGTGGAGAAGAAGCCCCCAGGTGCATGTGCAAGCCCCTGCTGGACACTGGCGTAGCGCAGCCAGTCCACCAGCCTCTTGTGCAGCAGGTTGGTCTGGTCTAGAGGGGGCGGGAAAGGACTGAACTCAGAGCCCCGGGCTGCATGGACACCCAGACACAGCGCCCCCTGCCTCCCTGCCTCCCTCCCCGCTGGGCTCCTCTGTCACCTCTCAGGAAGGGGGTGCTACCTTCGTGGAGGGTCCCGGGGGCCAGGATGGTGACCTTTGACAGGACTGGGAGGAGGGGCCTCAGACTGGGTCCCTCAGGCTGCCGGCTCTCGAGGATTCTGAAGACACGTGGGCCCACGTTTCTGACCTGCTGCTTCGGGTCGCCCTGCAGATCCCACACGAGTGGAACATGTGGGGCTGCCCTGCCGGGGACGGGCGCGATCACCTCCCGCTGGCGGCCGCTCCACCAGTACCGGCCGTGCCCGTCACCCCGTGCAGGGGCAGCCCGGGGCCCGCGGCCTGGATCAGCCTGCTTGGCACTCCTGGCAGCTTCCCTAGCAGCAGGGGTAGGAGGGCTCGGGGGCAGGGGCAGCCAGCGCTGGCACGCGCCCGGCAGCCAGGGAGAACCGCACACCAGCCTGCTGCTTCTCACTCTCGGGGGCCCCCGGGCCACGGCTGGCAGGGTGGCCAACCCAAGGGGTGACAGCTGTGTTACCTGGGCCAGGAGCACGGAGGCCACCAGGCCCAGCTGCCGCGTGTCCTGCGTTTGGTCACAGGACAGGCTCAGGCGGTCGCAGGGTGACCGCTCTCTCAGGATGGCGGCGCAGAGGAGCTGCAGCGGCTCAGGGCACGTGGGCAGGTGGAGGGCAGCCTGCAGCAGGTCCACGCATGTCCTCTCCAGCCTGGACAACAAGACTGCAGTGGCGGGCGGCTCGCCACGTGCTCCCCCCACCCAAGAGCGCCTGGCCCCCAGCGCTCACGGCTGCTCCCCCTCCCGCCCCAGAGAGGTGGCCCTGGTCCCTTGGGCGGGTGGACAGAACTTTCGCATTCGAGGACCTCGGGCAGCGGTTTACGTGGACACAGACCGATCACCAAAGGTCCGCTCCTGTGGGGAGCCTGGCCCCGGGCCTGCATGCCCGAAGCTAAGCACACTCACTTCCTGCTGTACTTGGTGGCCGAGACCACCAGGAAGAGTCTCCGCAGGGCATCGGCAGCCTCGGGCCCCAAGTCCTCCTTCTGCAGTAGCTCGCTGACCCGGGAGCAGAACTTCTTCAGCTCCTCGTCCTGGATTTCCCTAAACAAAGAAGACAGTCAGCAAACTGCCAAGGAGAGACGCAGGAACGCGGCCCTGAGCCGCGACCCATGACTCACGGGTGGACGCAGGGAAAACCTCTGCTGAGCGAAGGGAAAGCAACTGCACCGCCCTCAGCACCTCTCGTGACAAGTTAGCAGGTTGGTTCCCCGACTTGGGACTCGGTCATCCGCGAGACACCCCTGCCCCTATCGCCTGCTGGCCGGGGCTGCTGGGGAGACCATCACCCCTAGATTTCACACTGATGACAAACTTTATTCATGGAGACCCCGCACGTTCAGTTTTTGTTATTTCAGGAGCAGGAAAACTAAAACCGATTGAGTGTAGGAGTCAAAAGGAGGGAAGATTTCATCTGAAATAAGTTGCTTCTTAAAAGATCCCTTCAATGAGCCTTTAACTCCTGGGAACAAGAGTTAAATCTAAGACGTGAAAGGGCAATACCTATTCCGACACGTTGTAAGACGAGCCTCCTATACTTCCCAACTGAAAACATTTGAGCATCCACAACAGATAAGATACTGAACAGTCTCGAAATGGAAACCTGATCATAGGTGTCCACTCCAGTCCAAAAAGCAAGAAGGTAGCGTGACAAGTCACTGTATTAGGGACTTCTGCAGGGTTCTGTGAGACAGCCCCCTCTGTGGCTGTGACCTCCCTGTGTGCCTACTCCCGAGCCCTGGCTGAAGCCCACTAAGTCCATTCTGGACCCATCAGAGGTTTGAGCTCAGGGAGTTGGAATTTTGAAGAGAGAGAGACAGGGTGTCCCTGGCCTCTGGGGCTGACAAGGTTTGATGATCATCGGAAGGTGGGGTCCTCGGGTGGCTTCTCGTGTTCCCTGTTGATATGTGAAGGCTGGGCAGACAAATGTCAGTGGGTTCCTCTCCCTTCCACCCCTCCCCCCAAGGCCCGGCCCAGGCCTGCTTCTAAGTGGGGTAATGAGACTGAGGGAGAAGCTGCCAGACTGTCCCGCAATCATAACGGAATCATTCCCAGTCTCCGAATCACAGGGTTTTTTCTAAAAGGCCAATCTGCTCAAAGCCCAACTCCTACAGGCGCAGTGAGACCTCATGCCCCCTTTTTTAACTTCTGACCCTTCTCACAGGTGCTCTACCTGAAATACTCTTGACTTCTTCCCTCATTGGTTAACCCCACACTCATTCTGAGCTTCGGATGGATTAGATGTCCTTTTGGAAACCTGCCCTGACCTTGCTGCATCCGCCTCTAGTCTGCACCCTTCCTCTCCTCTTCTTCTGTGTACAAAGATGTTTCTGATAACTTTTACTGCCCTGTTTTCCATCTCTGAAAAATTTGTAAACTATAAAATTCACTCCAAGCCCTGACTCCTGGCCTTAGCAATACAAGGTGTGACCGCAAATTCCAAGCCTAATTAAAGGATGTTGGGAAAGCCAGCAAGACCTCACTGCTAGTAACTCTTAAATCCTAGCCAAGAGGAACTGTGTAACTCATTTGCTTTACTGACGTTTATTGCAGCATGTACTACCCTCAATCCACCCACCCACGAAAGACAGAGAAATAAGAATTTCAATAGTGACGGCTACTCCTTCTGCAGTTCATTCCACAACTTAGTGACCTTAAGTATGAGGACTTGGAGAGTTAAAACAGTGGAGTTCTGAGTGGATCTCAGTTCTGACACGTCTCTCGGCAAGACCTTTGGGGCGAACATGCCGTGTGTTGAGTGGAATGATAGAATTTAAAGATATCCTTTAACACAGCCCCTAAATGCAAGCGAACTTGAATGAGAATACAGGAACGCCTGTCTATTACTAAAGGAAATGCAAGCTCTGTTAGGACTTATTGGGAGATGGTGCTGCAAATCCACGAAACGCTTGCGGATTTTCAAGGGTTACCTTGACCACCTGTTTTTGCCGGGCTCACAGCCTTTGGAACCTAAGCTGCATTCAACGTCTTGTGTCACCATAATTACAGCAGCCTCGGCCCAGCTCAGAACCCATTTATTTTTATTGAAGTTTACCATGAAATTGTGGTTCTGAGTGCATTTTCCTCTTTTAAACGTGTGCATCCAAGTCTCAAGACTACCCGACGGACTGCGGGGTTCTGGTCCTTTCTAGCCTATAATTCTGCCTGGAGAGCGGGTGAAGAAGGGGCTCCCGACTAGCGAGTGGGGATCCAGAGCCAGGGCGAGGCCAGAGGCGGTGGGCAGGCAGTTAACTGCTCAGCCCATCCCGGGCACCTGCAGGAGGAGCCTGCTTTGGAAGCACGAAGTCCACGGCTCCCGCCCCCGCTGGGCCCCGGCAGGCTCTCGGCTTCTCCGCGGCCTGGAGCGCCGGCCCCCCCACATCCGGGGTCCTCGCGGCCAGTCAGCGGGGCCCCGCCCACGTCGCTCGCACTCATCCTTCGGGACGCGGCCCAGGCGCCGCCTCCTCCGCGGGCCGGCCGCGCTCCCCCGGCTCCTCCCCGGCCGCTGAGTCCGGCTTCTCCCCGGGGCAGCCGCGGGCACCTGGCCTGGCGGAGCAGCCTCTCCATCCCCGCCGTGCACATCCCGCCGCCGCCGCTCGCAGCTCCCGCGGCCCTCCGGCTTCCGGGTCACGTCACGTGCCGCGTCACGTGGGCAGGCCCGACAGGCCGCTGACCAATGAATGAGCTTCCCGGGGGCGGAGCTTCTCGGGGTGTGGGGCCGTTTGCGCTGGAGCTGCGCCGCCGGCTTGGCTCCTGGGCGTCCTCGGGGGGCTGGGGAGCCCCGAACCCCGGGCACCTCGGGGACCCGGGACGTTGGGCGCCCGCCGCTGCCTGAATTCGATGCTGGTTGGTGACATAGAGCCCTTGTGCGCGGGTCCTGTGTTCAGTCCGTGCACACAGCACCCGGGTGGGATCCGAGTCATTTGCTTAGCACGTGGCATGGGCGGTACGTGATTTTGGAAATCGCATTCGGGCCCCACTGCAACCACAGGCCCTCGGTATCTGCATTTGCAGACGAGGCGGCGGGCTCCGAGGGGAAGCCAGCGACTCGGGCTTGTAAAGGCTGCGGCATCGCCACCCTGCAGCCTGCGTGGGGATGCAGGCGGCAGTGACAACCCACGTGACCGGTGCTGTCACCCCCGGGAGGACGTCTGCGGGGAGTGGCGCCCCAGCCCAGCCCAGAGGGGTCAGAGTGGAGGTGCTGAGGATGGCAGGTGGGGCGCAGTGGTGATGAGCGCCGCGGCCCCGCGAGCGCGGGGAGCGAGGGGGGGGGCAGCCCAGAGCCCCGAGGAGCCCCAGGGTGATGGGGACGTCCCAGGCAGTCCCTGTGAAGCCTGCTGCCTGCTGGGCACTGTGCATCCGCGGTCTCACCTGACCTGAGGGACAACGTGGAGAGCTGGGACCGCCACTGGTTGGGGTGCCCCAGGTCACACCCGTCAGGGGAGGGACCTGGTCCAGCAGTTGGGAGTCCCGGTCGGCGTTGGTAGCCGCTCTACCCACTGCCAGCTGAGGAATGGCCAGAGCAGTGGGCGGAAAACTCAGAGAACGTGGTGTCTCCGGGGCCAGGGGACACACAGGCCTCGTTTCAAGTGCTGCCGAGAACACCCGTTATTAGCACATCCCAAGTCAGAGGTCGCCAGCAGGAAGGGCGCCTGTGACTATGGCGGGCACCGGGGAAAGGGGCTGACTTCACTGCAGCCAGCATGCCCCCCGTCAGTGGGCCCACAGGGACACTGTGAGGTGGGGGCGCCCGTTCTGCACGTGAAGAAACGGGGCCTCCCAGGTTCAAGTTCCCCAGCTGCACTTGAACCAAAGTCTGAGTGCAGAGCCCCTGCCTGAGGCCTCAGTACCTAGAGCTGGTGAGGCCAGAGACAGCTCGCATCAAGGGACAGCCTCGTGCAGCTACGTGCTGCGGGCAGCGCCCACGTATGCCCAGGTCTGCTGCTGGGGATGGGGGCGCCCCCCAGCCGAGCTGTGCGTGTCCTGAAGTCGGGGATGCTCCCCAGGTCCCTCCATGTCCCCAGCGCTGTGGACGCTGATGTTCAGGGAAACCACAGTCACCTCCACAGACCATGCCCTTTGTCATTTGATTCTGCCCAGGATCCAGCCAGGGGACAGCTCGGGACAGGGGAGGAAGCACGTCGCTCCCTTAACGACTCCCTGGGGGGTGGAGGGGGTGGTCGCCCATCCATCCGTCTGTCCCCCAGCAGCCCTCCACCCCCACGGACCATGCGGACCGTCAGTGTAATTTTTTTAATATGTAACTTTATTTCTGGTTATAGAAACAAATGCTAAGAGGAGAAACAAAACTTCCCCATCCACATACAACGATTTAATAGATAAAAGGACAGTTAAATGAAAAAAACAAAAGTAGAAATTTTAAACTTTGTTATAGCTTTAAAACATTAACGTCTGATACAATTAGAAATCACATTCAGATCTCAAACTTTTTTTTTAAAAAAGTATGGCTCCTTATTAAAAAAAATACTGTATCCCATTTGAAATGGAAATGGAGGTGGGCCCCGCTGCTGTGGGTCCCCGTCTTCCCACCGCCCGCCGGGGTGTCTGCGAGCCCTCCCGGCTCCCGGGCCAGACCTCACTCAGCTGTGGAACATGCACTGGGACCTAACTTCACATCCAAGCCTCTAGAACCGAGAGTTCCACTTTATAGGATACCGCTGCTTTTTAAAGCACTGATTATTAAAACATATTGTAAAAAATACCTTAGACAGCCACTGTAAAAAAAAACTACACATTCACACACACGCACCCACACACCCCCACACACACCCCTGACAACCCCTGCCCCACCCCCCACTTATCTTTACAGAATCATCGTCCGGTAGGAAGCGAGCGCAGTGCTGGCTCAGCCCTCACGTGTGCTGAGCGCTGGGTGGACCTCAGCTGAGAATCTGGGACACGTGCCCCCCACCCCCCAGCCCCCCCTCCTGACAGAGCACGTCGAGGGCCAAGCTTCAAATGCTTGATTATAAATCCCATATTTACTGATTAAGAACAAAAATCTGGACCACTAGCCCCTACATGTAGAGGGTAAGAGCTTAGGAGGCCGTGCTGCGGGAAAATCCATTTCAGAGGCACTGAGCTGGCCCCAGTCAGCAGCGCGGGCAGGAGACACCTCACAGGCACCGTCCTGTTACCGCAGGGAAGTAAGGTCTCTGCGTGACAGTACAGCGTCTTTTTAATGCGCTGGTGCACCTGACACGCACTCACCAGCACATGGCGCCACTCTAAGGGCCCTGTCCCTCAGCCTGGGCCTCCCCAGCACTTTATTGTTCCTGACACACATTAAACCGTCAGCAAACGTGTGGATGAGTCAAGTCAGCCAACTATCCCAGAGAAGCTCTCCAAATAAAGATCGATGAGCCAGAATCCTTCCAATTCTATCTCAGCAGAAAGGTGAGGGGCGATTAAAACCTGGAGAATGTAACCTGAAGACTTCAGCTCATTCGGGCCTGGGTGTGTGCGCACATGGGGGCCTGGGGTGTGTTTTTTGGGGGGCCTGGGTGCGTGCGGGAGGCCTGGAGGGGCGTGGGGGGTCCAGAGCCTCCAGCGTTCACCTGGTCAACCAAGGAAAGAACTGTGTCTGCTGCCCCCACGGGCCCCCTGAAGTTTTCTTCTCGCTTCCCCAATCGCTCCCAGAAGAGCTGGTGGCAGAGAATGAATGAAACCCTTGGAGTGGAGTCCCTCCCTGGGGAGAGACAACTAGCCCTACAGCGACCGCTCCCTTAACTCTCCCCGAAACCAGCCACCAGGACAATCCCCCGCTGGAGAACTGACTTCCATTCCAGGCCTGCGTGAAACAGCGCAGACGCTCGTCCCTGGAGCACCCTCTGTCCTGGTGACGTTCCCATCACAGCGGCTGGGGCTGAACATTCTGGGGACAGGCCTGCTGCTCAGGGCAGAAGCAGGGGGACTTCTCTAGCCAGGTGCGGGGCCTCCCCCAAGCAGCTGCCAGATACTCGTCGATGTGACGGAGGTATGCTGGGGTTGTCGTCAAACTTACTGCCTCTCTGGCCAGCTCACCTGCTGAAGCTGCCCACCCCCCGGGAGAGGCCAGTGCAGCCCTGGCAGACAGCCCCTCCGGCTGTGCCCGGGGACCCCGCTCAGCTGGCCCGGCTGCTCCACACTGACCTCCCTGCAGAAGAGGAAGGGCCCCCGGAGGTGGGGCTGGCCCAGAAAAGAACCCTCAGCAGACACCCCCAAACAGGCCTGCAAAGCCTGCAGTTACAGACAGCTCAGCGAGGGACCCTCCTTTCTTTCTCACATAAAACTACTTCCCTAAACACAGTCAGGCCTCGTTTTTGCTTGAGTTCAGAGGAAATGCTCAGGGTTGCACCCCTAAATCCCACTCTCAGAAGCAGCTGAACCTCCCGAGGCCGGGCGACGGGCGGCAGAGGAAGCAGCAGTTTGGAACAGGGCGATGGTGCTCCAGGCCCTCACGCAAATGGGCCGCCCCCATGGCCCTGCACCCCCAAACCAGCGTAGCAGCTTCCGGTATGAAAGGAAAGGCAAAGGGCAGGAGTCTGGGCCGGACCCCAGGCTGGATCACACGGTGGGGGGCCCGGCGTCCTGAGCGCTTTTAGAAGCCGAATGTGGAAAACAAGGCCCCGAGAAAGGGGCTCGTAAAGCGAAAGGGAACTTGTACAATTCAGGAGAGCCATCTGAAAGTAATGGACAGACACGAGGAGGGACCAGTGTGGACCAGCGAGCGGGTGACGACCCTGGTCTCAGGGCCTCCACCCTGTGTGGGGCTGTCAGACGCCTTGCCCACCTCCATAGCAGCACATGGAATAACTTAAGTGAGTCTATTAAATAACATGGCTTCCGGCAGGGGTATCAGGAAGGGGGCTGCAAGGCTGCGGGCAGACACCTGGGGAGCCGCACACGCCTCCCCAGAACAGGTGGTGCGGGCCGCCCAGCACCCAGACGGGGCAGCACATGGTGGTGGGATGACCCTCTCAGGGCGAGGGGTGCAGAGGCCGGGTCCTGGGCTGAGGCTGTGACAGGCCACCCCAAGGTCACTCGGCTCCTGGAGAAGTGGGTGTCTCACCAGCATCAGCGCTCACTCTACCGGAAGCGCCGGGAAACCCACATGGGCGGCAGAAACCCATCCCCTCCCAGCTGAGCATCCAAGCCCTCGCTTTAGTGAGTCAGAAATCCGGTTTCACCTTTTTCTGTTGGGTTGGTTCTTAAACAAGTAAGAACACACGTCAACAGCAAACCCCAGATGTGAGGGAAGGAGAGTGGGGGCTGTGGAGGGTGCCTGCCGGAGCCCCTCGGAGGTGCTGAGCCACACGGCCAGGGCTTCGGCGTGGGGGTGATGGTGCGGGAACTGGGACCCCGCACGGTGCGTGAGGGCGGCAGGGTGAGCAAGCACCCCCTCGGGTCCCACGTGACTCTAAACTGTCTTGGAGGGAAACGCTCAGCGACTGAGTAGCTGCGTCAGACTCCTTTCCACGTGGGAGGTGTGGCTCCTGTCTCAGGTGCTGGGAAGTGCGGTGACTGGTTAGGAAGGCGGGTACAGGGGCAAGAGCAGAGGCGGCCTGGCTGCCTCTTCAGGTAGCCTGAAGCCCCGGGGGACAGGATGGTACTCAGGTCCCTGGGGTGGCGGTGGCACCAGGATGGGGCCAGGACTGGTTCCCTTTTGCTTCCCCGGCCTGGCTGGGGTCCCCGAGCTCTATAACCCGGGCATGTGGCAGGTCACGGGCCGCGGGGCTCTGAGGACCACAGCGCACCAGCCACTCCTGGACCTCTGGTACCAGTCCTAGGACAGGGGCTGGCCCCGGCCCAGTGTGCTGGCTGGGCAGGTGGATGAAGGCCCAGCCAGGAACTCTGTGAACCCAGAGTGGCAGCCCTGCCCCCATCCCCACAGGGTCCCTTCTCAGTTCCAGCAACAACGGTGTAAGCTCTCCTGGGGGAAGGCTGACCCCCTGTCCCCTCCTGTCCCAAACTCTCCAGGGGGAAAGCTGATACCCTGTCCCCTCCTATCCCCGTCGCCCGCCTCTCCACTCCCCTTTCCTTGAACCCTTTGCCTATACAGTGGGGTCATCACTGAGCAGAAAGCTGAACACCCCCCAGTCAGGAACAGAAAGGGCCGGAGCCAGGCCAACGGGACCCGGTGGCACCCGGAGGGTGTCCTGTGCGGCTCTGCAGACGCCGCCGCATCCCAGGAAGGCAAACCCGGTGCTCACGCTGCTCCGCCAGCAGCAGCCCCTGGAGCAGCCCCCACGCAGCCCCGGATGTAACAGTAATGACGGGAAGGAGCGAAGCCACAGGCGACTCCAGAGCCCTTGTCACAGACCCTGCGAGGTGAGGCCTGGCCCAAGAAACCCGCCTCCGCCCAGCTCACTCTCACGCCCCCACGCACACACCAGGCACTGCGCAGTTTACGTGAAGTCACAGGAAGTCCCTGGGATGGAGCCTGACTTCTCATCCCCGGCGGTGGCTGCTGCCTCTGAGGACGGCACACCTGCCGGGGTCCTGTCTGCTCCTTGGAAACCCCACCAGGCGACAGGCGTGGCCCTCACAACGGGCTCGCTTCTTCCCATTTGGAGTTTGGTGTCGCAGGGATGTCTGGTTTGCGCTGAAAGAACACTGAGGAGGCGCCTCCCGGTGCAGCGGCGGGAGGACACGGTGTCCTGGCTGACGGGCGATGGAGGCTTCATGAGGAACAATGACGGAGACGGTCGTGTCCCCGCCACCCTCTGACCAGCTCTGCTGGCACACGAGGCAGCCTTATCTGCGGGGCGTCCCCAGCACCGGACGTCCCAGCACTGGGTGCCCCGCTTCCGCTTCCTTCCCACCAGCTCCCGTCCCGCTGGGGCCCAGGCGGGAGGCCTGCCACTCCTCTCGGTGACCACGGAAGCCGGGGGTCCCTGGAGGGGCTGACGCTGAGGAGAGGCCGCGTGCAGGGAGAGCTGTCTGCGCTGGGGCTTGGGTGCCATGCCGTTGGTTTTTACTGTCACACTGGTGTCGGGTGGAGACGCACTCACCGTTTCCTGAGAATGAAGGAAGGACAGCGGCCTGGCCCCGGAGCCCGTGGGGGCAGGAGAGACGGTTCTGACTCAAACAGGGGGTGGAGAGCAAACGCGGTGACGAAGCAGCGTCAGCGGCGGTGCTCAGCGCTACGTGTGCTGGAGGTGCTGTGATGGCCAAACCAGAGGACACAGGTCCATGAACGTCCACCTGTCCTGGTGGTGAGCGCCTTCCTCCTGTAGACCCGTCTGTCCAGGCCCTGTGATGTAGGTGCGGCGTAGCCTTGACCAGTGGCCCACACAGCTTTCTGCCTTGCACACCATCCGGGAAGCTGCTCTTTCAGGGGACGAAGGCCAGCGAGGGCCCGGACCTACGGCTGCAACACCATCTACAGATGAAAACCTCACAGATGATTCCTTTGGGTTTGTCTCAGATTTGTGATGACGCCTGAATTCCACGTTTCAACAAAATAAGTAATACTTGGGGTCCAAAGCCAAACCACACCCTCTCCTCGCCCTGATTAATGCCAATCCGATATTTTCTATGTCACCGTTTTAGGGAGAATACATCGTAGAACAGTCCAAAACGTGTCAGCTCTTGCCTTTCTCTCCTGTTCCCGATGCGGCACAAACAGGCCTCTGTCCCGTGCAGACCCCGGGAGGCCTGTGCCCCAGGCTGCATCTCTGGTGCTCCGGGAGGTGAGGCTGCTCTGGGAGCCAGGCTTGCTCGTGGCCGGGGCTGCCCGGGGTCCCCCACGCCCACAACAACAGGCCTGGGGGAAGGTGGCCCTCGGGGACAAGGAGATAAAGACAAAGGGCTCCCAGAATCACAGTCAGCTATCTGAGCCGGTGTGTGTGTGTGTGTCTGAAACTGTGGGGGCAGGAGGGTGGCGGGAGGGTGACGAGCGGTCTGGGCCGTCCTGTCCGCTGGGCACCGTGCGGCGGCAGCGTGGAGCCTTGTCGTCCCGGATGTTGGCTCTGTGCTCCTTTGGGCGTGTGTCCCACTCCACCTGTGTGGGCAACTCACTCCCCGGTCCCAGGCCCCTGGGGGCCGGCAGCCGTGATCACCCCGGTCTGTGTGGCGCCGGTCACACTGGGCTCCTCCAACCGCGACCTTTTGACCTCAGGCTCCCCAGTGGAAGCGGCAGGGCTGGCGGAGGCGGGGCTGGCGGCAGTGGAGGCGGGGCTGGCGGTGGCGGTGGTGGCTGCTGGCTCCTCGGGCCCCACCTCGCACACCCGTGTGACCACCACCGGAGCCGAGGAGCTCGCCTGGGCCGCGAGGAGCTGCAGGGGGCTCGTGAGGGCTGCGTGTGGAGGAAAAGAGACTTACACTGGGCAAGCGACTGGGACCAGCGCTGTCTGTGCTGGGCACCCAAGTCCTACTACTGGGCCTGACAAAGCACCCAGGGACCCCGCTCCCCACACCCCCGGCCCCTCTGAGGGCCACCCCACCTCGCCCTGCTTCTCGCTGTGCCGCACTCCTGGGAGCCACCCCATCTTGGGCCCTGGCCACTCTCCCCTGGAGGGGCACAGGGTCCTTGATCCCTTCTAGCCTCCTGCTCTTGCTCCTTCTTCTACGCGTGGGTCCTTCTAGTCACCCTGAAGGCTCCTGCCCTCGCCAGTAACAAACACCACCTGCCCTGAACCATCGACACAACTGCAACCACCCGATGGGCTGTCTGCCTGCCCCCAGCCCCCGCCAGTGACGCCCGCAGGCTGCGGGCTCTGTGCCAAGTGGAGGCCCCCGCCGGTGATGCCCACAGGCTGCGGGCTGTGATGGGGACATTCGGCACACTGACTGCTGGCGGGTTCGCTGGGACGCCTCCTCCTGCCGCACTGACCGCGGCCTGAACCGCGCGCTTCCACCCGGGGCGCCGAGGGCAAAGCCTCACCGTACGTGCTGCCGGCTAAGCTGTTCGTGGGGACTGCGTGCTTGCCGTTCTGAGTGACGGCCCGGACTGGGAGGTGGTGCTGCCCGATGGTCACCGGCGTGGCTGGCTGCAGGATGGTGACCGTGTGCCCAGGGACCCCCGGGGCCATCTGGCTGGCCACCGTCTGGATGACCCGGCTGGTGGCAGGGATGGTGGCAAACGCGATGGTGGGCTTCTCTTCCAAGCCTGAGGGAAGAAAGCGCGTCAGCACCCCAAGTGCCTCTGGTCGGCCGCTAGCGGGAACCGTGAGTGGTGGTTCTAAGAGCTGACACTGGGAAAAAATACTG
Organism: Craseonycteris thonglongyai; assembly: GCA_004027555.1. Taxonomy (NCBI): domain Eukaryota; kingdom Metazoa; phylum Chordata; class Mammalia; order Chiroptera; family Craseonycteridae; genus Craseonycteris; species Craseonycteris thonglongyai. The sequence continues at coordinate 4,011 of PVKE010010613.1, read as the reverse complement.
GTTCGCAACTGAAACATCCCACTGATGATGTCTGTGTTGAAACGAGAAACACCGTTAATGGGGTTTCAGAAACAAGTGTGAACAGCCTAAACTCTAACCCACCCAAATGTAACGAGAAAGAAAACATTTCATCCGGAACACGCTTTGCACGTGGTGCCCTGACTCAGTCTTCTTCCCCACGATGCCCTTGTCTTATGACAGCATCAGGACAAGAGACTCCGAGACGATGGTGACTAAGGCTGCTCCCCGCGACTCCTGGGGGGCCCTTCCATGTGCACCCCGTTAATGCCCAGCAGCTGGGCCTCTAGTTCAGGACTCTGTGGAGGGCTCGACGGCTCAAGCTCGGGTTCCAGGGCGAGCGGCCCCGTGTGGCCGTGGGGACGCTGCGCGCCTGGGGCAGGGCGCACGGGGAGCAGTGTGTTCTGGAGGACGGCTCGTGGGGACACAGAAGGATACGCTCCCTGAAGAACAAGCAACAGGGAGGAGGGGCAGCGGCCTGAGGGCTCTGGGCCCCCAACCCGGGGCTCTGCCTCCGGGGGCCGCAGCCACGCCAGCCCACAGCCCCCTTACCTCTGGCTTCGCTGCCCAGGTCCAACATGGCGGTGCCGGCCGCCTCGTGGGCGCCCCCTGCCGGGGCCTGGCTGGCGAGGATGTACCCATTGGCGGAGCTGGTGGAGGAGGTGACGACCCTGAGCATGGTGACTGGGGGGGCCTGTGGCATCACGTGGATGGCGTGGCCGGAGGGCTGCGGGGCTGTCACTATGGAGGCTGGCATGTAGGCCACGGGCTTGGCCACCAGGCTCGGCGGTCGAGGGGGCACGGCCATGATCACCGGCTGGGCGCTGACGGGTGAGCCTGCAGAGAGCGGGGCACGGTCAGCGTGCACCGGGCACTTGCTGCTGGGCCTGGCTGGGGCCCCGCCGCCCGGGAGGGCAGCCCGCTCTTACCGGGAGCACTCTGGGAGTACCGGTACTCCGGGACAGACGCCAACTTGGAACCAAAGTCAGCATCGTGCGGCACGGGGGAGCCCTCCCGGGACAGGCACTCCGGAGTCTGCAGGCCACTGGGGCGGGGGGACACCAGCCCGGGGTGGGTGGGAGAGGCCGGAGCACTCCTACGGAAACAGGGGAGCACAGTGAGCAAACCCGCCGTGGACCAGAGGCAGCTCAACAAAGTGAGACCAGAGTGTCGCCCCCGCCCCCAAGGGTTTCTGTCCGCTTCTTTCCATGTTCCTGTCTGAGTGACGTGTTGCTCTGGAAAACCTGAACTCAGCTGAAAAGCCCGTGTTCTGAGTTCCTAACTCCCTGTGTGGCCCAGTCGTCTGTGCTGCAGTTTCTACTTTGATTAGAGAAGTGAGCAGGATGGGCCCTGCGCCTGCACTTCCGAGTGCTGACGCAGCCTCCCAGCCCCGGGCTTCAGACACGACCCTGAGTAGAGTGCCCCCGTGTAGGCTGCCGCCGGCGCAGAACGTCTAAGGGCCCGCCCCCTCCTCTCCCGCGCTGGACTGGCCACAGCCGGGGCCCTCTGGAGTGTGTGGGCCACCACAGCTGGGGTGGGACAGGCCTGGGTGCAGGCGGTGCTGCTGGGGGCAAGGCGAGGCCCTTGGCTGGGCCTGCAGGCAGATTGGGGTCCCCACGCCCCGGCCTCCATGGTACTGCTGACAGTCTGTGTCAGCTCTGCTCCTGTTTGTCCCTCCTGGACGCAGTGCTTCCGCCACAGGGAGCAGGGTGGCTGTGCATGGCGTCCCTCAGCAGCTGCACCCGCCTCTCGTCCCATTCCCCATTTTCCGATGCCCCCACGTCCCCCCCAATCCAGCTCCCACGAGCTGACACGGCCGTCCCTGCAGCTACCACAGCACGCGTCACTGGTCCCTAGATAGTCTCTCCTGTTAAGAGACGGGGAAGCGTTCTGAGGGCCCCAATCAACAGTGTGGCTGAGGGAGCTGGGCCGCTGGGCTCCCACAGCACACAGGGCTCACCTGGATGACAGAGGCCCAAAGGGGGTGCGGAAGCATGAGACGCCCCTCTGCCTCCGCTTCCGGAAGGCCTGTTCCACGAGCTTGGCTTCTGAAGCAGGGTCTATACGCCAGAAAGAGCCCTTCCCGGGCTCCTCCTGGGAGCGAGGGACTTTAATGAAGTAGCGGTTCAAGGAGAGGTTGTGTCGAATGGAATTCTGTGGGCAAGCAGAGACGGTCAGCAGCACGTCACTCAAAGACCCCCACCCACCACCTCAACGGGACAGCCGCAGGGCCAGAGTGGGGGGCCCGGGCTCAGGTCTTCAAGGGCTCCCTGGGGCCAGCCAGAGGCTGCGTCTTAAGGGGACTGTGAAGAATTCAGCAGCTTACTGCCATTCTTTACAGAGAAAGCAAAACAGACAGAAGGCAAGCCAGTTCGACTTGTATGGAACCCACTCGCGGTGGGAAAGACGAGTGTTGAGAAACACAAACGACGTGACGTGTCTGTGATGCCCAGTAGACAAAGGTGTTACAACCTGACACACAGGACACAGGCAGCTGACACGTGTGTACGGTGCGTCTCCTAGGGAGCACAGGCCTGGGCGCACACACATGACACGTGTGTACGGTGCGTCTCCCAGGGAGCACAGGCCTGGGCGCGGGCGCACACGCGTGGCGGGCAGAGGCCTGACGCGCTGTCCCCGCTACGCTGCGGGCGTCACCTGCCAGCCCTTGTCGGCCGTCCTGTAGTAGGGGTAATGCTTGGTGATGTGCGCGTAGATGCCGCTTAGTGTCAGCTGCCGGTCCTGGGCGGAGGAGATGGCCTGCACGATGAGCTGTGCGTATGAGTACGGCGGCTTCGACTCGTCCTGCGGGGACACCGTGCCGTGAGCCCCCAGGTCCCGCGCGCCCCGCCCCAGGGGGCGCCGCAGACCCCCAGCCCTGCAGAGGCACTGTCGGGCTCACTTCCCGCCTGGAAGGGCCGTGTCTGCCCCCCAGGAGGGAGGACAGGGTGCTCATCGTCACACATTCTGAAGCACCCCAGCGCCTCCGCACAGCGACTGGAGCCGTCATCAGCCGGGACGGAATCAGGACCCCAGCCTGAGGCAGAACCCCGCCGCTTCCCTCAGGCTGGGATGCGGGCCCAGAGGGTCCAGTCAGCAGCCGGCAGGACGCGCAGAAGCGGGGGCTGGAGGAGCGGCGGGAGGGGGCGGTGCAGCACTGCGGACACTGGATCCCCGCCCCCACAGCCAGAATCCCGGCCCCTCGCCCCGCCCCAGACGCCCCGCCCCTCGACCCGCGCATGCCCCGCCCCCGGCGCAGCACCCTGGGCCCCCGCCCCCACCCGTCCCACGCTCCGCCTCCGGTGCACGCCCCGCCCCACCGCACGCCCCGCCCGTGCCCCGCACTTCGGGCTCAGACCTTGGGGCTGTCCCCGCCGGACGCGTCAGCCTGCTGCTCCGAGGCGGCCTTTGCAGCGAACTCCGCTGCCAGCTGCAGGTCTGAGGTCACGTTCTGGACGAAGCGGTAGCCGGAGGAGCCTGCTCCGCGCGGGCTGGCCGGGCAGGAGTTGGGAACACTGCGGAGAGAGAGGACACTCCCTAAGTGCACGGTCCTGAGGGGACACTGGGGGTAGGAAGCGGTCCGGCACCTCCCTGGACAACGCAGGGGACAGAGAAATGCACGAAAAGGTCATGACAGAGCAGCAACGCTTGGTAAAGGGCGCACCGCGTGCGACCAGGCAGCCGCAGCCACGGGCCCGCGGCCGAGACCGCTGCGACCGGGCAGGCAGGCAGCGCGGCTTCGGGGCCGCTGCGGCCAGGCGCTCACTGTCCGCACGGTGGCGCGGCGGAGCAGGGTGGGAACCGGAACTGGAGAAGCACGCGTGACAACCTAGGGGGAGTGCGCACCCGCCCTCAGGTCCCCTTGGGCCACGGCCTGCCCGCCTCGCCCTCAGGCCGCAGGGCCGGTCCCAGGTGGAAGCTGCAGCCCCGCTCCGAGGCCACTCCCGCCGCAGCCCAGGGGACGGACCCACACGCTGCCCTCCAGCCTGGGGG
>PVKE010010612.1:26593-42110 GCA_004027555.1 Craseonycteris thonglongyai | reverse complement strand
ATTTAATAAAATCACGATATAGATCTCGACTTACCGATGAGCATCTTAATAATTGTTTGCTAACAGGGTTGTCGTCATACTCTCCTAATTACGAGGCACTGGCCAATGAAATGCAATGCCAAAGATCACACTGACAGATTGTTTTTTTTTATGTTTTCTTTTATGTTTTTTTAAATGATTTTATTATACGTGTTTTTTACTTACTTTGTATTACGTTTTGTATATCTGTTTCTTTGTGTGTATATAATTTGTACAATAAATTTATTATTTTAAAATTATTTTTATTATTTTTTATTCTTGTTCAATAATAAATATCCTTAGAAATAGCTGGTGCCCGCCGCCCTACCGATATTTTAGAATGCACCCTAGGGTACAAAAAGGTTGGGAACCCCTGTGATAAAGAAAAGACACTGCAGTCAACAGACCTGGGCAGAATCATGACTCTGAGATAGTAACTCTGTGAACACTGTTAGGCTACTTGCTCTCTTCTCCATAAAATGAAGGGATTCCGATATAGAATTTGATGGAAACATGTGATTAAAGTGCTTAGTGTGTGTCTTGAACAGAGTGCACAATGAAAAACATGCCTATGATGGCCTGCATCTTCAAGAGAAAGGCCTACAACCTTTCCTAACCGGTGCACACAGATCTCGTCAGGAATGGATCACAGAAAAAGGTTAGCATATTTTCTTAGATCGAGGACAGGGAGACTTCCACAGCGGGTAGCACTGCGCTATGCAGGAATCAAGTTTCAGAGATTCACCTTTGGCTTTACCATGATCTGGTAAACAGGTAAGATCTTTTATCAAGCTAGAAAGTCAAAGATCTGGGGAAAAGGAACAGGATCCACTCACCCATAAGTGGGGAGGCTGAGTCACGCTGACAGATACTGCTTAGGAAATATGGGGAAAGAGCTGCAGATGTACCAACTAAACAAATCACAGGTTTCTAATAGATCAAACATTTTGAAACTGCAAAAATCCATAGTGACATTGCAGGACTAGTGTTTAAGTTTGGAAACAGCAATCTAGATACTGACAAAGACTTCTAACTGACTAAAGCCACATTTAGCATCTACACAGAGGTGCCTCTCTTTTCTCTCAAAAAATATAATTTTGGAAAATTCATGCTTCTCCACTGTTTTTCTTTTTTCCCCCCTAAATGACAAAGAGTGAGGCAGCATTCCCTTCAGCTCTACCTAAAACTGTTTCAGGGGACTACACAGGCTCCTCTGTGGAGACAGAAGGTTCTGTCCTCTACATAAAGGAATATAGGCACTCCCTGTGCACAGGTGGCTCCTATACCACAAACTGGGAGCAGTAATTGAATCCAGCTATCCCACAGTGCAGTTCATTCACCCACAGAACCAGTGCGGAGGGTATTTTTAGTTAGCTTTCTAGACTAAGATTCAAAAGGTTACTCCAAATGAATTTTTATTTCAACCCAGGGAACGCAAGCCATGGAAGATGTAATGATTTGATTAAAATCCTGGGCCTGGCCCATGTGGACCCATATGCTGAACTGGGGTGTGGCCCCAGTTCAGTTCTTTATTTATTTTTTGACAGAGAGAGAGAGATACAGAGACAGAGACAGAGAGAGAACTGAACTGGGAGAACTCCCCAGTTCAGCACATGGGTCCGCACGGGCTGGGGCCGGGATTCGATCCTCGGTCCCCGGCGCTGCAAAGTGAGCACTTAACCCACTGAGCCATCCCTGCTTCCCCCCAGTTCAGTTCTTGCCGGGGCCTATGTGGGAGGCTCCCGGCCCAGTTCCTGCCCTGTGCAGCCCTGTGCCCACCTGCGGAGTGAAACTATGTGGAAAACTAGTGCTGTCAACTATGGAGAATGCTCTGGGCCCTCCCCTTCTCTCTGTGTCTCTCTCTGTCAAAAAAACCCCCAACAACAAATAAAAAAAAACCACAATAAAAAAAATAGATATATACTTGGGGGGGAAATAAGAGGAACAAAGGTGGAGTCAAGTATGCCTTATGAATTCAAAGTAAAGAATATAGCCACAAACATTTCATTCACTCATTCATTCATTCAACAGTAATTCAACAAATACTTCCTGGGTACTAGTATGTGCCAGGCACTGTGTTAGGTCCTTAGGATAAAATGGAGCAAAAACCAGATAGGATTTCAGGCTTACAACCAAGAACTGGTCATCGATAATCTAAGTCTGCCTTCACTTACTGATATAATAAATGTTAGTTATTATGTAAATATGTAATCTTTTAGGGGCCAGTAATTCAAAATGGTAAATTTAAGAATGGGAGAGATTGACCTACTAAATATGATTATGAACTAAGTAATTTAACATTTTATGTATAAAATTAGAAACCAAAAATCATCAAGCCAGGAATATACAATATGAAGAAAAATAAAAAATACAATTGCTTAGAGAAGTTAATTAAAATATTATCAATAATATTAGGGCTAACAACTGAGAGGGTGGCATATTTTATGATTTTATAAAGAGGATTATTATTGATGACATTTAATAATTTTATTCATGATCCACAGGGAATAGAGATTATGATCATTAAATCTGTTGATGCCATTGAGGTGTGTGGGATTGCTAACACCTCAGAGAACAAGAATCTAATTTTAAAATAACATTAAGAAATTAGAGGACTAAATCATCAAAGCAAGATGATAGTCACTAGGGACAGATGCAAAATAATATGCTCAGAGACATGAGGGAAAAAACTAGCTTGATGATGGGAAATGAATTAATGTCCACAGGGCAACTGTTTCACAAAAAGACTTGAGGGCTCATAATAAGGCACAACTCTGGTTTAAGATACTAATGACTGCATGTGTGATTAGAATTTATTTTTGATTAAAAGTTTTACATGCTACAAAAGCTTCTATGCTTTATTATGGACAGAAATTGATCCATAATTATTTTTCCACTGTTAATAATTATATTTTGAAGACATGGAATCAAAGCAGTAGTTTTAAAAAAACCCAAAATGATATCAGTAAATTACTTGTTTGGAAAAACAGATTAAACAAAATCTATACATTATTGTTGCAAGGAGAAACACTTGTCTGACATGATTGCCAAAAGAAAAATAATTGGATTTATCTGATTTTTAAGAAAACAGGAGTGGGAGTTAAAACTTTCAGATGGCAGTTCTAACAGGACAGTGTCTTCCGATCACTGTGATGTGGTTAGGTCTTCATGTCAACACCTGGGACACCTGCTCTGTGCACTAGGTTTACATCTCCTTCAACTGTCCTCTAGTTAACAGGGGTCTCCAAACTTTTCAGCCCATGGGTCGCATTAACTATCAAACAGCAGTTTGGGGGCTGACTACACACTTGAGGTCCAAATAAAAAAGAATCAAAACATAGATGTTGTTTTTAATTATTTATTTAATATTATTTTATTCAGATAAAAAGGTCTCCACGGGCTGGATGAGAGGGCCTCGCGGGCCGCATCCGGCCTGCGGGCTGTAATTTGGAGACCCCTGCGTCTAGTACCTCAACCATGCCCTGACGTCTAGCACAAAAATTCAGTGTCAGAAAATTTCCTTTCCAACTGTGCACTTCTGCCTACTACCATAGAAGCAAGCAATTCTTTAAGAGCCTAGAATTAAATTCTGAGTATGTTGCCAAAAATGTATTCAATTTTCAGTAGCTCAGGTCATAATCTGAAAAAATTCTAATTCAAATCAGAGTAACTTTTAAAACAGATTCTTTAAAAAGATACAATGTATTTCTTATTTTAGACATGCTCAAATGTCACCTTAGTGCCTTTATTTACATTTTTACATGTTGTCTTCTGGTGTTTATCAAGCATATAAAATTTTAAATAGTTGCACCCATCTCATGATGGTATTTGGACTTGGACTTTTGTTCTTTAAATTCTATTATAAACATCTCATCTAATGGGACCACAAGTCTTTATGGAAAAAAGACAGGAGAGGGGAATGTCAATGCTTCTACATAGTTTCCATAATTATCACTAAAACAGAAGTCCTAAATGTTAAGACAACTTCAAGAGGTTAGAGACAATGAGAGATTTCATGTATCCAGTGATGCTATAATGGGACGTTTTTACCAAAGGAGCTAATGTGAAGGCTCAGGATAGGAGCAGCAGCATCTGCCTAAGAAAGGTGCATGAAAAGAGAAAACACAGCAACATCTGGTCTGTAAATGTACCAATGTGAAAAATTCTCAGAGCTAGTTAGCTCGGGTTACAGGAAAGAATAAGCAGGCCAAAACATTCTGCCATAGAAAGGAGAAAAACAAAAAAACAACAAAAAGACCTGGATTTTGTCACTAAAGAAAGGATAATCGTATTTACAGAAAAGTTTCTATATTCAAGATTCAAAAAAGTAGAATTTTGGACTCCATATGCAGTAAAGTGGATGTAATCTCTGTATAATGAAAGAGAAGAACTGGCTAAAAGGGCACGCCTTGGAACGGAGAACCACAACACGAGAGGAAAGATTCTATTGACTTCTTAAAGGTAAGTGATGATATGTGATCATGATAATGCAGACATCTGTGGACAGCACTGTTTGCTGGTGGGAAGAGACTTTTAATGTATACCCTTATGCAAATGCATTTTATAACAAAACCAAATGTGCAAGGCCTTCTGAGGGACAGGAGGGAAGTGAGGAGCAGCAGCTCTAGACACAGCCTGACAGGCATGGGAGGTCAAAGCCAGAACAATGCGCAGCTCTGGGACCCTGAACAAATTCCAGGAGAGAAGGCACGTCAACACCCCACTCCTTTAAAATATATATCTTATATTTAACTGAGAACTGGATGCCTAATGAACACCTGCAGGATCTTTCTTTACCAAGCGCTCAATCTGGAGCAATCCTCTGTGCTTAGAGTGAATTTCAGTAAGAAGACACTAGAAAGAACTGTCTTTTCTGTACCGAGTCATGGGGGAAATTATATGAACAGCATAGTAAAGACTAGAGATGAGTATAAAGAAAGCTTCTGTAAGTCAGTGAGAATCTTTGTGTCAAAATTAGCATGAATGGCAAAGCCCATTTAAGACCCAGTCCTAGGCACTTGTGAAAGAATGAGCGGGAGGCCCACTGACAAGTGCTGACTGACAAGGTCTGGTTTTGACCATGTGATATTTATTCATACCTGTGTATCTGAAGCAATTGTTAACAAGAAATTGTGGAAAAGCCTGCATTTCTGTGGTGGAGATATTTAAGCAAGCCATTTTGAATGTGTTAAAAAATTAAAATTGTAGAAAGCCGAACCATAGGTGCCATGTTTTGCCTGAAGTGGTAAAAATACCATCTGCCTGTCTTTTTAGCAGCATGCTTATTTCAAGTAGCAGTAGGCTAAACTACAGGCATACGCTCAGCTCCAGCTGGGGAAAATACACAGACGCTTGTGGATGTTTTTCTAAGCAAGAGTAGTCAACATATCGTGTTCTTCAGACATCTATATTAGTTACCATAGCAAACCAAGTGTGAAATGTGGTCGGAGAAGCTTCTCCACCAGTCCCAACACATGCCCACAAATTCCTACAATTCAATAGGTGGCGCTCTTCCCTCTAGCACGGAACTGAATCAGTTGCGCTTAACCTTGGGGCCAGAAGCCCGGGGAGCTTGGGACAGTCTGAGAGATACATACCCAGGGCTGCAGATCAATCACTGTAATTAAGATCCCCAGAGCACTGTGCATACTAGCAAAACTGTTAGCACCACCAGCTCTGTGGTTACCACTCACTTCTGGTAATTACATTCCGTCAAATAAAACTTCTGCAGTTTTAACTAGGTAAGTAAGATGTTCCATTACTTTTACATTTTAGAAGCTACTGGGTAGACTCGTCTTACAGTTAAGCAGCTTCCTTCTCTGCCCAGGCCCCAGGGTGGATGGGTTTCAGTAGTGGGCTTCTGTGTTGTGTTAACTACCTTACTGGGCTGGCAGAGACTTAATGAATTAATAGTTGTCAAGTGCTTTGATATCTTATGATGAAGGCACTGCAGTAGTGGAAAGCATTCATATCCAGGTTCTATCGCAACAGGGACTCAATTAAAAAGTAATTCAATTTCTTATCTCAGTGGTTGAGTACAGGCCACTGTTCTGCCAAATGTGACAGACATCCTTGAGACCCAGCTGAGACGGATTTTGAAATGATCACCTCTTGTGCCCTCTCCCCTATTTCCTTGCCATTCTGAGCCTGACAAAATCTGAGAGATGGCACACAAAGCCACAGAGGACACGGCCAAAATAAAATTTCCTGTGCTTCTGGAAATCTAATTTTTAGATAAAATTTGGCTTTTGAGTAAATACCAGCTGATAATAAGGAAATTTCCAGTAACAAATTTCATGACAGACTCCAGAAATGGCTGCAGAGTTTTTCAAATATACCCACGAGGGAAGTCCAAAGCCACTAAGCCTGCATTTAGTCAACATGCGCACCATGACCACGCAAAATAAGGAGTGAGTTGTGACATATATTACGAAGGGCCCGTGGTACACTGCGTAAGAGACCACACCACAAGCTGCACCCTGCAGACAGCTCCTTGATGCTTAGTGGGGACAGATAGACTCTTTCTTCCCTGTGTTTCTTGGGTTTAGGTTTACATGAGGATGGTAGGTCTGGATTAATTACCTAGATCATGTTAGGCTCTTAAGTATCAGAATTTCACCACATATTCAAAGGCTGGTGGGTCTTTGTTTACTGGCACAAGAAACACTGTCACTGGGAAGGCCACCTTAGGGCTACTGAACATTGGGATGGAATGTATTGTAGGGCCTATCTTCTCCTAACAAGGATAAAATGAGTCTGTAGTTCTTGATTCCAGGCCTCTTGCATTTGCCTGCACTTCCAGCACAACATCAATGCAACGCTCACCATGTGCATTTAACATGTCAGCCCATGCCGGGCAACAGTGAGCAAGGCCACGGAGCGCACTGTCTCCAGGACTGTGACATTCCCGTGGAAGAAGAAAGAAACAGCAGCTACATAAAAATGATGATTTTAAATTATGATAAACATTAAGAAGAAAAAAGAGAGCAAAGGGGGAGCGGCTATTTTAGACAGGAAGAGAGTGATGAGGAGGCCGGAGTCAGTCCTGCTAACAGGGAAAGTCGGCACCAGCACAGTGCCGCACACACATAAATATCAACTATACAGAAGTGGTGAGGGCGAAGTGGATGAGGGGATGGATCTGTGCATCAGGAGTATACAGGATAATGCTTCCCCACCAGGATGTCTCTTAACAAATTTGCAATGGGCCTAAAGGGTAGAATTGTATGATTCTAAACTGCTCGCTTTATACTAAAGAAATGGAGGGAAGACCAAAGAGGTTAAGTGCTTGACATTAGATTTTGCAGTGAGTTCATGGCAGAGCTTGGTCCAGGGGTGCTTGATCTGTACACCAGATTTTTTCTCTTTTTTTTCAGAGCTCTTCACAGTCATGTGCTTCTGCAATAAGGAATCCTAAAGGAATTCTCTGAGTCATAAATAAACATCAATGATCAACATTCTACTGCCGAATCGTGATGTCTTTTCCCTTACTTTTTTTTGTTTATAAGTTAGCTTTCTTTTACTGTCACAGTGAAATCCCAGCCTTTATTTCCTAGCTAGTTTATTACAGTGTTGCTCTGCAACCTTCTCAATCCTGATACCTGCAACATGTGTCAAAAGCTTTCCTTTCCTTTTCGAGGTCAAAAATTCTCTATCAGATCTTCTCCAGCAACTAACTTCATGTGTCTTCTACTTTCCTACTCATGGCCCCACTGCTCCATTCACTCACTGCCTCACCCACTCACTCACTGCCTCACTCACTTACTCACTGCCTCACTCACTCACACACTGCCTCACTCACTCACTCGCTGTCTCACTCACTCACTCACTGCCTCACTCACTTACTCACTGCCTCACTTACTCACACACTGCCTCACTCACTCACTGCCTCACTCACTGCCTCACTCACTCACTCACTGCCTCACTCACTCACTCGCTACCTCACTCATTGCCTCACTCACTCATTGCCTCACTCACTGCCTCAGTCATTTACTCACTGCCTCACTCACTCACTCACTGCCTCATTCACTCACCATTTACCAAGTGCCAAGCACTGTGTTAGGCACCAAGTATACAAAGACAAATAAGACACCGTCTGCCCTCAGAGAGCTTATAGCCTCTGATCTGGATCACAAGTGGATCAGTATAACAGAGTAAGTGCAACAATGACACAATGACTGAGAGATCCAGTATGTATTAAAGAATGGCTAATTCAGCCTGGGAACCAGGAAGGACTTCCTATAGGAGATGATCCTAACTTAAGCCTTATGGGAGGAGCAGAAGATAAAGGGGAAAGGGCATTCCAAGCAGAGGGGTCAGCATGAGTCGAGGCACGGAGAACAGGAACAGTATGTTTTATGTAATTTGGTGCTGTGGGAGCACCAGGTAGCAGGAGAGCAAGCTGGAGTGTCCCTCTAGGGGGCGAGATCTCACAGTACATTATATGTCAATCTAGCAAGCTTTGAAAATGCCTTATAGACAACGTGGAGCTAATGAAGGGTTTTAAGCTGGAGTGTGAAATTGTCAGATTTGTGGTTTAAACAGACATTCTGAGTGGGAATTGGTTTGTGGGGACAAAAGAGAGGCAGGGAGACCAGTCAGGAGGTTTTCCAGTGGTGCAGATGAAGAAACTTACATTGAGCAACGGAAGAGAGATCAAGAGCAGGGGTTGGATTCAAGAACATTCAGGATATAACACTGGCATGACTTGGTGAGGCAGTAGGAGCACTCAAGGGTGACTTCTAAGTTTCTCATGTGGTTGACTGGTGGGATGACGGTGCCAGCAATGAGAACAAGTAACAAGGACCAGAGATACAACACTAAAGAGGACCCTAATGTACATGATGGACATAGGTGATTCTGATGGGTATGTGTAAGTGCACTGATTGTAACAAATGTTCTACTCTGGTGAAGAATATTGATAGTGGTGGAAGCTGTGCATGTGTGGGGTTGGGTGGAAACTCTCTATATTTTTGTTCAATTTTACTGCCAGTCTAAAACTACTCTAAAAAATAAAGTTTATTAAAAAAAGAAAGACAAGAGATGTTGGGGAAGATGCTGAGTTCATTTTAAGATGCACTGAGCTTCTTTACTTGTGGGAAAAATAAGAGGATATGCCCACAGCCAACATTTGGGTAGATGATAAGACTCAAGGAGACAGACATCTAAGATAAAGTGACAGATATGGAAGTCCTCAATTGAGAGGTAGTCTTATTATCTAATTTTCCTTGAATGAGGCAAGTTTGTGAAATAGAGAAAAGGAGGGACTGCATTTCAGGCAAGGAAAAAAGTTAGAGTGGAGGTGTGGAGTGTCAGACCTGCCAAGAGAGCACAGGGCTCGCGGTTGGCCCCAGGAGTCACGGTGGGTTTCAGTTGTCCCCCAGCAAGCAGAACCCTTACAGGTCGTATTTCTTCCTTCCTGTCTTTGGAGTGCAGGTGTGCAGACACCCTGGATATTCCTGACTGTTGCATAAACCAGATGGTTAACGTGTTCTTTTAGCCAACCACCTGCATGCATCCCACACACCTGTTAAAACGTTCCATTTGTTCCTGAGGGGAAAACAGAATGTGACCTAAGTGTGTTCACAGGCTTCCCTGGTGCACTTAAATCTGAACTCCCGCAGCAGTTTTTAACAGAGGCTGTGTGTCAAATAATCCGTGGCACCTTTTTTCAAACCCTTCCATCCTGCCCGTGCCCTGCTCTTCCCACCAGGGAATTTTGATTGCGGTGAGAGAGGGTGTGATGCAATGGTAAGCTAGGCATGTGTGTTTTCAAAAGCTCCCCAGGTGATGTGAGAACTATTGCTTTTAGGATCCTGAGTTTGCCATGTATGGTGCTTCCTAGGTATGGTCTGATGGCTCTAAAAGCTGTCTTCCAACCACTGGCTAAAGGCATCTTTGCAGCAAAGCTTAGTGACCTTACCCCGTTTATTTTTCTTCATAGCACTTCCCACGACCTGACGTTATATTATGTATCCATTTAGTTGTTTATTAGTTATCCATCTCCCTCACTAGATTGTAAATGTCTTGGAAGAATGGATCAGGTTCACACTGTATTCCTAACACCTACACTTATCATTGAATGAATCTTATTTTACCTGCTAATACCTGTTACTTAACAGTGAATGTCCCTCAGCTTTGAATGAGATGATTCCCTTTTGACCTTTCAAACATAAACAAAACCCTAACACCAAATTGAAATGTATTTATAAAACTGTGCAGTACGGATAAAATCTACTTACCTTACTATAGTCTAATCTTCCTTTCTCTTGAGCCTAAAATAGAAAAGGAAATTATTTAGTGCTTCCATAACTTTTGCTTCTCAAAGAATAAAAGTCAATTCTCTTCCCCCTATTCCCTGTAGTCTCCATACATATATATGCTTTAGTATATAGTACACATAGAAAACATCCAAACATACTGAAAACCTGAAAGAATACTAGGATGAGTTCACAAACCCTCTGCCTCGATGTGACAGTAGCAGACAGCCTGACTCCTCACCTCTCCATGCTTGAGCACACATCTTGTAATTACAGAGTAACTCCCACATAACCACATGACCACTATCAACACTAACAATGCCATAGCATCTAACATATAATCCATATTCAAATTTCTCCAATTGTCCCAAGAATATCTTTTATAGCTTTTTCTCCCAAACCAGAATTAATCAAGAATCATACATGGCATTTGGATTTATGTCTATTTAGCCTTTTAATTAAATTTCAAATCTGTTTAGCCCCTATTTTTCATAAAATGAAAATAAAAACCATTAACTTTTTTTCAAAAAAATATTTGACTTTTTGAAGAGGTCAGGCCAGGTGTCTCATAAACTCTTCTTCTTTTGGATTTATCATATTATTTTTTCATTGTATCATTTAACTTGTCCCTGTGTTTTGCTTACAAACTGAAAGCTGGGTCTGAAGAAGCTTGCTTAAGCATTTTTAGGTTAAACATTTTTGGTAAAAACACTTTATATCAGCGGTGTCCAAAATTTTGGCTTCTTAGGGCCACATTTGAAGAATTATCTTGGGCCATACATAAAATACACTAACACTAATGACAGCTGATGAGTTAAAAAAAAAAAAAAAAAAGCAAACATATTTCATAATGTTTTAAGAAGGTTTACAAATATGTGTTGGGCTGCATTCAAAGCCTTCCTGGGCCGCATGTGGGTCTCGGGCTGCAGGTTGGACAAACTTGCTTTATATGGAATATCATGTATTCCACATCGCATCAATTCAAGAGGCACACAATGTCAGGCTGTACCCCTCTTAGCAATGCTATAATTTTTTTTTTGTTTTTTTTTTGAGATTTAGTTTATTGTTTTTGATAGACAGAGACAGAGAAAGACAAAGGGAAGGGGGAGGACCCAGAGCAGTCTCCATAGTTGTACGTTATCAGTTTTCGACATAGTTTTGTTTCACACAGGTGGGCGTGGGGCTGCGCAGGGCAGGAATTGGGCTGGGGGCCTCCCGCATAGGAAGCACACCCCGGTTCAGCATATGGGTCCATATGCTGATCCCGGGGCTGCAAAGTGAGAGCTTAACCCGCTGAGCCATCCTGGTTTCCCCAGTGCTATAAATTTGATCACTCAGTTAGGGTGGTGACTATCAGATGGTTTTATTGTAACCATGCATTTCATTCTGTACAATGAATAGGTAAGCTATGGGTTCAATTTTGTTTTCAACTTTCCTTGGCATAATTTTTATTTTGTTGTATTAATATTATGTCAAAAGATCCCCCATACCCACTCCTTACCTCTACCAGGGATGAAGATAGTAAGAAAAGGCGGAGGTGAAGGAGACATTCTGTATAAAGTCAGATTTTATTTAAAAAATATTTTTAGTTATTAAAAAATGATTTAAAATCAGCAAAAATATTCTGAAGTATTACATATAAAATTGTAACATAGGGGAAGTTGGGATGGCTCAGCGGGTTGAGTGCTCACTTTGTAGCCCCGGGGCCCGAGGATTGAATCCTGGCCCCAATCCAGGAAGACCCATATACTGAGCTGGGATGTGCCCCCCAGTTCAGTTGTTTTTTTTTTTTAATTGTTTTTATTGTTTTATTGTTTTTGACAGAGAGAGAAAGAGAGAGAGAGAGAGAGAGAGAGAGAGAGAGAGAGAGAGAGAGAGAGATACAGAGACAGAGAGAAGGGGGAGGGCCCAGAACAGTCTCCATAGTTGTACATCATTGGTTTCTCCACATAGTTTTATTCCACAGGTGGGCGAGGGGCTGCACAGGGCAGGAGCGGGGCCAGGGTCTTCACCCTGGTGAGAACCAAACTGGGGGCACTCCCCAGTTCAGCATATGGGTCCACACGGGCCGGGGCCGGGATTCGATCCTCGGTCCCCGGGGCTGCAAAGTGAGCGCTTAACCCGCTGAGCCATCCTGGCTTCCCCTCAGTTCAGTTCTTGCCGGGGCCTATGCAGGAGGCTCCCGGCCCAGTTTTTGCCCTGAGCAGCCCCGCGCCCACCTATGGAGTGAAGCTATATGGAAAACTAATGCTGTCAACTATGGAGACTGCTCTGGGCTCTCCCCCTTCTCTCTGCCTCTCTCTGTCAACAAACAATAAAAATAAATCTTTAAAATTGTAACATAATAGAAAAAGCACGTGTTAATTTTTGCTGGTAAGTCAGCTCATTTTTTTGTAGAATTTAGAATAAATCTTCTCCTGCCACTTCTGCACAGAACAAGAGCCCTTCAACTTATGAACAGGTTAGGTTTTGAGGCCATTTTGTTCCGGAGTCCAAAATGACACTATACAAATAATAAGCATGGGCACATTACTTTCGTGAGAGAAAAGGACAGGTTTATAACATTGGTCCTGACCCTTCTTGCTTCTTTACAATACTCTAAAATTTACCTAAATATGACTGAAGTTTGATTTTCACAATAAGCAACTCATAATAAGTGTCATAATAAGACACTGCTCATGTTATTGATAGCATCACAAACCACTCTAAGTTAACATTGTGACTTGGAGATTTGCAATGAAACAAATGCTTCGCAACTAATGTACTATAAAAAAAGAATTTGGGGATTTTAGTCTACTCTTAGAATATTTTTTTTTTGGGGGGGAAGTATAGGATTTTCAGTGACTTAAGTAGAGTTTGAAATCAATCCTGAGATGTATTATACTAACAGGTATATGAATCAGTTCTTATAAAAATTTAAAACCAAGATTATTCTTCTCTTTGCTCAGATAATTTTATTTTTTATTAATTGATAAAATTTATTGGGGTGACATTAGTAAAAATTACAGAGGTTGCAGATGTACGATTCTACATTACATCGGCTATGTGCTGCATTGTGTGCTAACTACCCAGATTCAGTTCTCTTTCTACCACCATATATTTGATGCCCACTTCCTACTTACCCACAGGTAATCACTAAACTATTGACTGTGTCCATGAGTCTTTGTGTCTTTGTTACTTTCAGTTTTATATTCCACATATAAGTGAAGTCATATGGTTCTCAATTTTTTCAGTCTGACCTATTTCACTTAGCATGATGATCTCAAGGTCTGTCCATGTCATCACAAATGACAATATTTCATTTTTTCTTATTGCTGAATAATATTCCATTGTGTAAATGTACCACAACTTTTTTAATCCAGCCATCTATCAGAGGACACTTTGATTATTTCCATGACTTGGCCACTGTGAACAGTACTGTAGTGAACATTGGGGTACATATATCTTCGCTGACTAACATTTTCAAGGGTTTTTTTTGGTAGATACCCAAAGAAGGATTGCTGGGTTGTATGGTAATTCCATTCTTAATTTTTTGAGGAACCTCTATAGTGCCTTCCATAGTGGTTGTACCAATTTACATTCTCACCAGCAGTGTAACTTGTTATTCCTTGTCTTGCTGATTATAGCCATTCTAATGCTCAGATATTTTATGTTTACTTGTTTGTTTGTCTATGGACATATTTTCCTAAAATACACTTGATCTTACCCAAAAGGCTGAGAAGTAAATCTTCTTTTCCTAAAGTAGAGTGGTTTCATCTATACTGACAATCCCTCCCCCAGTGTAACTTCTGCAGGAGTGGTAGGGAGCCTTGAGCATGTCTGTATAGTGCATTCATGACCTAGCTACTCACTTGGATATTGTGCATATGTGAACTAGCCTTGATCCTATGAATAATCCAGAGCTTGTGACCAAAATTTCAGCAGCAGCATTTCACAATGTGCTTAGTCTTTAAACTCTCAAACTCCCAGCTGTCTTTTAATTCATTTGAGGTTAAGAGATCAGCCTCTGACATTGAGGCTGATCCTGTGGTCACAAGTTTCCACCTTTTCAATTGTCCATTGTCGCTTGCTGATTATCATGGATTGCTCATGCATAGCACATTGCAAATGATGCGTAAACTGTGAGCCTTACAGAATTGTTGGTAGTCTCAACTCATTCTTGAAAACATTTGCCATCTCCTCACTATTAATTTTGTTTCCATTCTAATAGCTCGTCTTCATTCTATATTTTTCAACATTCCCATCTTTCAACGCTTAATACAAAGGACATGTAAAAGTGTTGAATGTGGTAGTTGTTGAAAGGAATTTGAAGAGCTTTTGTAGCTTGAGGTTGTAGGGCAACATGTGGAGACACTATCTAATTTACGACAGTGTGGACTTTCCCTTTTGGAGGCACTGAGCCATTTCCCAGTTTGTCTCATGAAAAAATAATTCAACAGCAGTTTCTTTAGGTAGAAAGAGTGAATATAATGCTGTTTACAGATAAGTACATATAAAGTTCTTTCATTACAAATTTTTATAAAATTATTTTTCCCATCACATACTTTGCTTATAAAATAATCATCTTAGAGAATTCTATTATTTTGAACAATTTATCAATCACAAGCTATTTCCAAACTCTTTCATTTTATTTTGTATTCCAAGCTTGGCCACCACTCTTTCACCCAATAGAGAAACACTTTGCTGGGGAGGATGACAGAGGAACACCATTTATGTAATCCATATGTATTCAACATCAATTCTTAAATGTTTTGCAAGCTGAGAGATGAGAAGCCTACATAAAAACGAGTGGTAGATTACCACAGACATTACAACCTGAACAGACTGTAACTACTGATATGCAGCTTACCTGAATGTCCCTTTTATTTTATCACAACATTCTAATTCTGTGGAACCATTTCATCCTCGACTGCTTTAGCCAGGGTTCCTATTTCACCTGACGGTTGCCCCTTCATTAAATATTTATCCATTGTGCAGTTACTATGCATCGGGTACTGCTCAGGTACTGGAGACAGTTATGCACAGAACAGATAAAAATCTCTGCCTTGGGGAAAGCCGGGACGGCTCAGCGGGTTGAGCGCTCGCTTTGAGGCCATGAGGACCGAGGATCGAATCCCGGCTCCGGCCCAGGCAGGACCCACGTGCTGAACTGGGGAGTTCCCACAGTTCGGTTCTCTAACTGTCTCTGTCTCTGTCTCTCTCTCTATCTGTCAAAAAGTAAAATAGAAATAACTATGCAC
>PVKE010010612.1:0-26493 GCA_004027555.1 Craseonycteris thonglongyai | reverse complement strand
TATTTCCACTATTTTATATTAAGATATGCACTGAGCAAAAGTATAAAAATTTCTTTCCTGCTCACAACTGTATTCCATGTCTAGATCAGTACTAGTTTACCGTATGTGGTCAATAATACCTGGTGAATGAATTAGCGTTTCCTTTGTATGTGCTGGTTATGTACTGTCCAGGAAACATACAAAGCAAAGTTCACATGACTCACCCCTAGTTCTAGGAAAGCCCTGAGTGTAGGCTCAGAGCTAATATGTAGTATAATAAACGTGAAGCCATTAGCTGGTGCCTTACAGACAATTTTTACCCATGTTGAACAACACCATCTTTTCACTTCATTAGCCAGCTTCTATTTATAAATGGACTAAAGAAGGGAATCTATAGAAAACAAATACAAAAAAATTATAAAAATCAAACAACAAAAGGATAGAACAGAGAAGAATGATCTGGTGGCCTTCTCACAGATAGAGGGGTAGTGTGATTAAGTGTCTCAAACATGAAAGCAGTATGTGGAAGTGAAGACAGCCTAGAATGCAAGTCAGGAGACCTCAGGAGATTTCAAGATGCACACCTCAAAACCTCAGCAGTTAAACAGGACTTGTCCATGGAGAGCAAGTGGCCTAAGATTTTACTTGTGACCACTCCAAGAGGCACTGAGACCTCCTGGGAAGAGGGAGATTGTGGCAGACAGAAAATATGGATTCTATTCCATAATAGGTTAATGTCTCACATACCTATTTTAAATTTAAAAGATTTTACATGGGCCTTCATTTTCTTATCTGTAAAATAAGAGTGCTGGACCAGACCAAATGTTAGGTGCTCACAAACGCTGGGCTGGCTGTACCCGAATCACTTGGGTAACTTGTTAAAAATGCCGAGCCTCCATACGCTCATCCTGAGATTCTGATTCATCAGAGGATCACCGGTCTAGCCCATGTCTAATGTCCTTTTCGATATGCTTCTGTATGCATCAGTGTTTACTTCAAAGTCTAAATAAGAATAACTTTTTAAACTCCTTATGGCTCAAGGAGAATGGAGTGCTATAACTTTCCCCCTTTTTTATGACATCTGCCACTTATGTATATTTCTGGCAGAGCAAGATTTTATTAAAATAACTCTCACTGGGGCCCAAAATAGGCTGACATAAAATAAACGCAGGCGGTATTCCAACACCAGCAGTCCAGTTGAGAAGCCACTATAAATTCTGCTGTACCTGGCAATTCCCAGAGGGCTTCATTATTGGGGTCTTTAAAAGGGACCCACTCATCTTTTTCCCCCCTGTAGGTGTGCTTCTTGTCAGTCCAGGTCATCAGAAAAGAAAGTAATCTTTCCCAGTCTTTAGCAGTTCACAGAGAATATGTGGTTTGAACCTGTTTTATCTTTTAAAAATGTGAAACAGACAAGATAGTGTGCCAATGCTCATGACACTGAAGGCCTCCACAGACAGCTATAGTGAGTACTGTAAGACAATATCTGTACAAAAGCAAAAAAAAAAAAAAAAAGCCAGCACTCTAGAAGATGTACAGTGGGATTAATTCCAAAGGTTTATATACCAGTCTCTGCAGACCAAAGGCAGATAGATTCCCTGTTGGTAAGTAATGGATGTACAATGTGGTCTTTTACTTTAAGAAACAAATGCTTTTTTATAAGTCAGGTAACAAAGAAGGATTAGATGACATAAATGAACTGTTTCCAATTTCCAACTACGGTTATCTGGACTTGAAAGCTGGATATAGAGAAACCTTTTTCTAAAAGCAGAAAACTAATATTCCACAGCAAGGAGTCCAGAAATTGCTAGAAACTGATCATCTCTACTTACCATGTTATTCTTCCCAAATGCTATCAGTTATATTTTGGAATAACACTCTTTTTTTTTTAAGATTCTCTTTTTAAATATTCAAGAAAAACTACTTTTCCCTTCAAACTTTTTACTTGAAAGAACTTAAGAAACATCCATTTGCTCTCCAATATTTTGCCATTTTGCTTTCTCTCTAGATCACTGGCTGACTATTTGAAAGTAATTTATTTTTCCATGTATAAGATGTCCCCAGCTATAAGATGACCCCACTTTTCTAACCCAATATCAGCCTGTGTATAAGACAACCCCCAATTTTTGACAAAAATACCTATTGTGTTATACATGGAAAAATACATTGAGTTGTAGACACCATGGTGCCTCATCCGTTCAGCATTCATGTCCAAAGAACAAAATGGTGTTCTCCTACATAACCACAAACCTATGACCACATCCAGTAAGTGTAACATTTACTATAACATGTGAGATAAAATCCATATTCACATTGTCCAAGTTCAACCAATAGGGTCCTTTAAAGATTTATTTATTGTTTTAGACAGAGAGAGAGAGAAAGAGATACAGAGTCAGAGACAGAGATAGGGGGGAGGGCCCAGAACAGTCTCCATAGTTGCACATCATCAGTTTTTCCACATAGTTTTATTCCACAGGTGGGCGGGGCTGCACAGGGCAGGGACTGGGCCGGGGTCTCGCCCCAGTGAGAACTGAACTGGGGGCCCTCCCCAGTTCAGCATGTGGGTCCACATTGGCTGGGGCTGGGATTGGATCCTCGGTTCCTGGGGCTGCAAAGTGAGCGCCTAACCCACTGAGCCATCCCGGCTTCCCCAATAGGGTCCTTTAAAGATGTTTTTATCCCAATCCAAGATCAAATTAAAAATCATACATTCCTGTCATGGATTTTTAATCTCTTCTAATCTATAATAGTCCCCACACCACCACCTTTTCTGTCTATCATAACATTGGCATTTTTTCTTTTTCTTTTTTTAACATTAGCATTTTTAAGAGTCTAGGTCAGTTGCTCTGAAGAATGTCCCTTATCCTGGATTTATCTGATTGTTTTCTAATGATTAAAGTTAAACCTTTTTGGCAAGACAACTATACAGATAATGCTGTACACTTCTCTATCATCAAGAGTCATATAATACCACTTTGTTTCATTGTTGGTGACACTAAGTTTGTTCTCTGTATTTAATAAGTAAACTGTGGAGTGCTTTGAATCCGTGTAAACATTTGATATCCTACTAACCATTCATGCAATTGTCTTAACCAATTATCCATTAACGACTCTTGTTTGAATAAAAGATTACATTGGTAGCTGCAAAAATAATGACATTTTTAAAGATATTTTGTCTTGGCACTGGCAAAAATATTTTCGGTTCCTTTAGAGAAAACGGGTCTTATTAAAAATAAACTCTGTACATTTGCTGTATTAAGAGGTAGAGTTCATATAGAAAGAGGAGGTGTGTTGGAGGACAGAGGAAAGAAGAAAGGATACCTCCATTCTCATTTCAGATTAGTTTGGGTATGGTATACGATGATTTAAAAAGGTCACAAATTAGAAATCTACTAGACTTGCTAGTCCAGCTATTGAAGCAGCCAGCTGAGTTTTGGTTTGGTAGAAGCATCAGGCCTTATATTGTCAAGCTCTCCAGTTACAGAGTTGGGAAGGTATAAGAATATACAGGAACAAGGCAGGCCTGTTCTTTGCTTTCCTGACTACTCTTGCCTGCTAATAAGCAAGCACACAAGGCATCTGCAAGGAAGTGAGTTTTGGTGTATGCTGCTGAAATGAGCACTGCAAGGAATCCAACACCATTCAGAACTGAACTGCTTGGGTACCTGATTTTACCATGTCTTTCACCTGGGAAAGCTAATCTTTGGAGGCAAATATGTCCATGGAATTAACTCTCTCCTGTTCCCTCCCTTTGGTTCACATGGAAAAGAGGAAGCAACAGACAGGTACAGAATGCTGTGGTGCCCAATTTATAAACAAGGAGGGATTTGTATTATCTACATAGTAAGTTTCTCTCTGTTCAAAAGTCTTGGTATCCCTTTGCAAACCATTTTTCTTGCTATGTTCTCTTGGAAACCGGATGACACATGGAATTTTAAATTGAACCATTTGACTAAGAAAAAAAAAAATCTACCCAGACTGCATAAAGGCAATGAGCAAGGAAATTAGACTGATAATGGAACTGAGTTCTTTCCTTCAATGGCCAGGTCCCAAGGTGACGGCCACCAACCTGATAGTGCATGTCAAGCTCACCACACTTACACCAGTTGTTCCACTCTACTTTCCAATATATATTAATAGTACAATTCTTCTGTTATCCAAGTTCAAAATTCTGGTTTTGGCCTCTGATGGCCTCTTTCCAGTACAGACCTGTCAGCTTCTCCCTATCCTGTTATTATAGTTTTCAGGCCCTATACCTTTTCTCTCTGAAATTAATTTGACAGCTAACTTCCTTACCTTACCATTCTTGTTGCCA
Source organism: Craseonycteris thonglongyai (assembly GCA_004027555.1). NCBI lineage: Eukaryota > Metazoa > Chordata > Mammalia > Chiroptera > Craseonycteridae > Craseonycteris > Craseonycteris thonglongyai. The sequence continues at coordinate 22,199 of PVKE010010612.1, read as the reverse complement.
ACACTGTGATTGGGACTTTTCTCTTGCACTTACCAACTGCTTTCCCCAAACCTCCTCACTGATCTCCTTCTCTCTAGTATCTCTTTGTTCCTTTCACCCTATATAAGGTAGCCAGATATACCTCCCTAAAAAACACTTCAGACTTTGACATTACTTGGCTCAAAAACTTAAGAGTCTGCTCCATGACTTCTGAATCAAGTTCCTTTTCCACAGGCAAACATCCCAAAGTCCTTTTTTTTTTTTTAATTGAGGTAAAATTCATATAACATAAAATGCATAATTTTAACCATTTTAAATGGTATAATTCAGTGGCATTAGTACATTCACAATGTTGTGCAACCATTACCACTATCTAGTTCCAGAACATTTTTGTCATGTTGTAGCATGTATCAGTATTTCATTCCTCTCTATGGCTGAATATTCAATTTAATGGATATACCATATTTTGTTTATCCATTCATTATTTGATAGACATGTTTTTTGACTATTGTACATACTGCTGATCTGAACATTCATGTACATGTCTTTGTTTGGATTGAAGTCTTTACATATAGTCATTATGTACTATTTTAGATCAATTCTTCATCTGTCCCTATACTGCCCATGTTTTTCACATTTCATCCAAATGATAACACTTTTTCCCCTTTGAATACACTGCATACTTGTCCACCTGCATCCCGTTTTCATGATTTCCGCTGTCTAGAAAGCCCCTCATTTCCATCTTTGCTGTCAAGATCTTTTTCAAGGACTATCTCAGATACCACTTATTTCATGAACCCTTTCTTAACTTTCCCAGCTGGGAATGAGCACTCTTTCCTCTGAGTTCCCAAAGGGCATCAATTACAGTCTTCCTTATACTTGTGTGTTTCTCTTATCTTGTCTTTATGAGATCACAGACAACCTTTAGGCAATTTACTGCTATATCTCCTGTAGTAAAGCACTTTACTTCCTTACATGAAACAGAAAACCTCAAGAAAAAATTTTAATTTAAGTGATATCTATAAACATTCCAGTCTTTGTGGTTTCATATACAGTCTTTTCAAATGTCCACAATGTATACCTTCTATGGTGCATACTTACCTAGGATATTGTTAATAGCATTCCTTTGGAATAACTCAAAATAACTTAGAAGAATATCATTTGGCATTTATGAGAACTCTCTGAATAAGCATTTTCTCTTTTTTTTTTTATGAATATACATGTGTTATGTTCATGTACACCAGCCTTACCTAACAATCTTTGTTTCAATTTCTGAGTAAGAATAGAATATCTAGAGATAAGTGAGTTATAGTTTACCATTGGAAATATGTAGTTCACTTAAGGTATTTTATGTCTGGCTGTGACAGTGTCAGAATGTCACAAGTCTAAGCGACATTTCAGTACTTCCAGAAATAACTAAGAAAATAGAATCATAATTCTTATTTCTTCAGGTGACTTATAATGGCAGTAGCAAACTAGAAGGATCATTAAAAATAAAGCTTGCTGACCTGTAATAGCCCCTGGACTCCCTGAGAGAGGCAGAGCTCTGTGGTTCTCTGAAAGTCTACTTTCTTTTATTAGGAATCAAAATGATAATTGAGTAATAACTTTACCTCCTTAGGGTGAATCAGCCATTCACTATCAGTATTTTTATCTGATCATTATTTGTCAGCAGCTATAAATTTAAATTTAAAATTAAGGTAGGGAGCAATCTGTAGAATTTAGTATGGAGACATTGCCCAACGAATCTTTTTCAGCTATTTGAGGTTTGGCCTGATGCCCTAAACTGCATCTTGTGAAAAGGTATAGTGTGTGTGTGTGTGTACTTATGGGTATGACGGAAGGAGGCTATCTGATCTTAGGATTTTGTGGGGAGAAGGGGAGTTGGAGAGGAAGTACCAGGTCCTGATATGAAAAAGTGCACAAGTGCCCTTATCCTGGCTTCACAACGATATTGAACAGGCACTAAGCGTATGTCATCTCCTCCCTTCCTTGCCTAGTCATTAATTCTCACTTTCTCCAAGCAGGAAATCCAAAGGGTAGATGGGCACACCTGTCTGAGCAGAGCAGGGAAGTAATTTCACCTGTGATAATAAGAAATCATAGGTGACTTTTATCATTGGGAGCAAGACTTTTCTATTTTTCAGTGTCAAAATTAGAATTAAGTTTCTAACAGAAATACATATTTTTCTTGTGATGCATCTCTTACCCAAGAGATCTATTTGAGAGCTGAAAGAGACCTTAGAAATGACCTAGTTTAAATGTCATCATTTTACAGACAATAACAAAAAGGAAGTGAAAGAATGCGATTACGGTAAGGTTATATGAGTACAGATGACCAAACTAGAATCCAGGTTTTCCAAGTCCTGGTCCTCAATATACTACTATACCAACTTGACTCTTCTATTTAACAAAATAGGGCTGCCACCAAATAGCTCACCTTGTGAAGACCACACCACTGTGCCAGGCATTATGGGTGATTCAAAGGGGAACTCACTATTATCCTTAAAGATTTTGCAATAAAATTCAAAAGCTGGGGGACAAAAGGATTGCAAAAATGCAGAGAAGATATTAAATATCACAAAATATTGGGAAAAGGACACTAGACAAAACTAATTTCAGGATTAATAAGCAACCTCCTTGAGATTTAGGATAGAATCTCTCTCTCAAGTGTTATGCAAATTGTGTCCCCTATCACATTCACAGAGCAAGATCATTATCTTATAGAGCTTTAAATAAACATGAATATTATAATTTAGAAGGTTAAAAATAAAAACTCAAGTTTGGAGTCTTTAATCTGAAGAATGCTGCCCCTTGTATGACAGAATTGAACATTTCTTATTTGTGTCAGAGGAATTCATCTTCTCCTCAGTGACCTTGCTCATGACTCAGATATGTAGACTAAGGAGAAGGACCTGAAGTCAGTGGCTAAGCATAGGCTATTCGGAAAGGACACCCCTTTGAATCTCAATTAAGTTGGGGATCATGATTTGGGAATATTTCACCAGCTGTTTAGGAAATCCTGGACTCTCATGTTGTCTCCATTTACAATTCTGTATGCTTGATAAGAAACTAAGAGTTAAATATGTTCCTTTTCTGTGAAGCTTCTTTAAAATTCATATGTTCGCCTCTTACATGTATATGTATATATGTGAATAGCCAAGGGAGAGTTGGTAGGTTTCATTGAACATATTTAGGTGGTTCTTTTCAACCAAAATGTAAATTTGCAATGTATTCTAATGTAACCCAATTAGAGCTACTAACACCATCTGCATATATATTTTCAGTTCAGCTGTCAAAAGACACACAAATACCCCCTAGTAATACAATATTCAATAGTTGTACGATATTTCATTGTGCAATATTTCATTTAACCCTTTTCTAATTTAAATCAATTTTCATTTTCTTCTCTTTAGAATTAATATTTTACTACATATTTTAATATGTAAGTCTTTGCCCACATCTCTGCTATTTTTCTTGGGATAGATTATTATAAGTAAAATTACTATAGATAAGTATGTACATTTTAAACAAAGTTTTAAAATAAACTCAAATATATGCATAGTGTTTAAAAAGTCAAATAATATAAGACTTCTAACAAAGCAACCTAGCATTCTCCTGACCCTGTTTGTCCCGTATTCCTCTCTTCAGCTGTTTCTTCTGTTGTTTATCTGCTAACATCATTCTTACTTGATTTAAAAATTTTATACATTATCTATTGATCCTACCATGAAAGGAATAATTACATTTCTTACATGCCCAAACATTCTTTTTTCCCATCCTCTTTGCAGTGATTATACTTTTTGGTTTAAATCAATATTTGATATTTATATTTTAGTCTACATAAATATTTTCTAAGCCATTTAAAGCATTAATTACATTTCCTTTCTTATACATTAAAGTTTTTTTCACTATAGCTAATAACGGCCTCATTTTGTCCCGTATGGTTAGTGTGACTGTTTACTTATTTTAAATAACTATTTTTTTCAGTTACAGTTGACATTCAGTATTGTTTTATATTAGTTTCAGGTATACAGTGTAGTGGTTAGACATATATATCTATATCTATCTATCTATCTATCTATCTATCTATCTATCTATCTATCTATCTATCTATCTAATTTATTCAGTGATACCCCTGATTAGTCTACTACCCACCTAGTACTATACCTAGTTGTTGCAACATTTTTACTATATTCTCTATGTTGTAGTTTACATCCCCATGACTGTTTTGTCACTTTCAATTTGTACTTCTTAATCCCCCCACCTTTTTCATACAGCTTCCCAACCCTAACCCTCTGCAAACATCAGTGTGTTCTCTATGAGTCTGTTTCTGTTTTGTTTAATTTTGTTCTTCAGATTCGACATACAAGTGAGATCATATAGTATTTGTCTTTCTCAGTCTGACTTATTTCACCTAGCATAATACCCTCTAGGTCCATCCCTGTTGTTGCATAGTGTGGCTGTTTTAAAACGTGGGATGCCAACTCTTTTGAAACTCTTCCCATTGATAGGTGAGGGCTATAGCCCCTCCTCTTGATACCGGGTGGGTTGTGACTGCTTTGATAGGAGATCATGGAAATGACTGTGTAACTTCAGAGGCTGGTCATAAAGAAGGTGCAGCTTCTGTCCTACTTGCTGGAACACTTGTGTTTGGAGTTCTTATCTGGCAAGTAAGAAGTCCGACTACTCTAAGGTTGCCATGCTGTGAGGAAGCCAAGCTAAATGGAAGGGACAAGTGTGAGCACTTTGGTGGTCAGCAGCCTGGCTTTCTTGACATTCCAGACCAGATGCCAGGTGATTGTCTTTATTTAATATCACACTTAATATGATTGGCATAGAATACTAAGTTAGAAACAATTTTCTCTTTGAACGTTCAGGTAAACTCCATTGTCTTAAAGCTTTCAGTATCACTGCCAAGGTCATTCTGATTCTTGATCCTTTGAGGACAGGGTTTCCTTTTTCTTACATTATCCCCATTGTTTCAAAATTTTGATAGTTATATGATTTGGTGTGGGTCTTTGTAAATTAATTATTTAGGTCACGGTTTCAATGTGAACACCCTGGTCCTTCAATTCTTAGAAATTTTATTTTCTTTTAAAAAATTCTTTGCTAATTTTCTAACTTTCATTTTCAGTTTTCCCTTTATGAGACTCATAATAGATACAGGATCTTTTGAATTGGTCCTCTTATTTTCTTATCTTTTCTCTTCTATTATCTTTTTGTTCAAATTTGTAGATTTTCTCATTTATATATTCCATTCTTCTAATTAAAAAAAAATTCTGCTTTCATATTTTTACATTTTATAATTATGATTTCTTATTTTTGGATTGTTCTTTTTAAATATATCACCTGTTCTTATTATAGTTTATGAATTTAATACCTTGTCTGAGTATATCGATTATTATGCTTTTGATTGAAGTCCCTTTATTCTTCCACTTAACTATGCTCCCCCCCAACCCCTCCGCCGCTAATGCTTCAGAACTTGAATATTTAGGGTCCAAGTTTGTTTTAAAATAACCCAATGAGCTGACAGACGGAGCTCCTGGAATTCTGCAGCTTGTCTTAAGAGTCTACAGATGGGAATTGCAGTCAGTTAAAGGGTGGTGTTATTACCATAGCCCAACGTTTGAAAGCTTAGGAAAAAAATCATGAGTTAATTAGCATTTACACAAGCACTAGTTTTGCGTTGCAGTATTGTAAGAACTCAGATAATAAGAAAACATAATATTGCAGTTTCTAACTTTTAACAATATTTTACCTCTTAAAAATGTAGATTTTAAAATAAGAATCTTACCTGTTATATGAATAAGCTCATATATGATTGATCTATATGAATTGTGTACTGAAATCAACTAACACTACTAGTACCTAAGAGTAGTTTCATTTTACCTCTCTGATCTGTTTAATCCACAAATCTCTTCCAAGGAACTCCTGATGTAAGACTATAGGAGCTGAGTTTAGATTAAAAGTCATGGAGTCACTGGTCTTTTCTTTCACAAAAGGCTGGAGATCAGAATTTATCTAGAAGAAACAGTCAAAATAGTTAAATCAGTGAAATGCATACATACCAGTACGTTTTAGTCATATACAGAAAGCATTAGGTAATATAGTTGAAAAATAAAGCTAAAGAGATGCAGTTTTTAGATGTACTTTAAGAAGTCAAAGAACAGTTCATATGATTAACAATAATCTTTAAAATTCTTTAAAATGATTTTTCCCTAACAGAATCATTTTTTTAATTTGGCAGCAGCCTTTATTTTTCTTTAAGTTCAAGGTGAGGATTTAGAAAAAAGATTTAATAAATATAATTGCTTAAACTAATCTAAGATTTAATAAAATATGTGGAAAATCATCTGGAGATAGTACATACATATATGAGTATATATATTCCCCCTCTTATGAGTTATTTAAGTAACATCTAAGAAATATATATTAAATATAGTTTTAAAATTACATATATAGAGAGACAACAATATAATAGCTAATCTCAGGATGTTTTATATTTCATTACGCCTATTCAAAAGAATCAGTTATTAAAATTAAAGCTTTCAGGTTTATTCAGTCTATTTCTAAATTTCATTAACTTTCCACAATTTGTTTTACTATAAGAGAACTATAACAAAAACATAAATATTCTTCCATTCTGTGAATGGTAACATTACATGTTATTTAATAACTGCAAGAGATCTTTCAAGAATGTTTTCAGATTGCAAGAAAAGATAAACATTACAAATATAATTTAAATAAGCTGTAGTGTTCTATCAAAATTACACAGTATTCACCAGTCATACTGTTTATATGATATAGCAGTGTATGATTGATAAGATTTTAAGCACACAATAAACATTTTCTGAGATATAAAAGCAGCTCATTAACTGGCGAAATATTTATTGTGTATCATTTTAGTTACTCAAGTGCTGAAAAAGAGAAAAGGTGTACAAATACCTTATGACTCATGGCCATGTGTTTCCCATACTGAAATGCCATATCCTGAACCTCAGCATCATGCTTTGCTAATTCCATGGCAGCTTGGCAGCTCTTTGCTAATAAGGCACCATGGGAGAGAAAGGTCTGCTCCTTCCAAGTCGATATTCCAATGTCATTTGTGATATAATTTTCCTTAAAAATGCAACAAAAACCAAGATAAAAAAAGGCATTAAAAAGTAATTTAATTGTTTTGATTAAAAAAAGTAAGAGTTAAGACATGAACTATTCAAAATACACAAGGCTATTGCAACAAGATAGAACTAAAAGATGATGAACTTTGGCTCTACATAAAAAGAACCAAGGGGATGGATGGAAACTGCTTTTTTGGGGGAATGGGGAAAAATGAAAATAATGCTGAAGTAAATTTTATATTCAGCTATGGAACTTCTATTAAAATATATTTATAGAATAAGGCAAAATCAGAAACTTGGACCTCTAAACTAACTCCCTTGTATATTAACATCAGTTCTTAAGTGTTAATACTCTGAAATATAAGGATCCTCTTTCTTTTAACATATATGAAAATGTCAAGGGTATAATGAAGGAACTGCATTCTCTTATAAACAGTTAAATAGAAAGCCAACTGGAGGCAACTCAATATAATGGAATATGGTTAAATTACATTATTCATCAAACTTTATTCTCATAAGATGAAACAAGGTGATGAGGGAGGATATATAACTGTAGTTTATTTAATTTCACCTTTTTAAATTATAAAAATCATTGTAGTATCTGTAAGGATACACATACCTATGGTCTTTAGATTAGTGATGTCCAATAAAAATATAATGTAAGCCACATATGCAATTTAAAATTTGCTAGTAGCTACATTAAAAAAAGTGAAAAGGTGAGCTTAATCTTAACGCTATAATTTACCTGCCCCAATATAGCCCAAATATTATTTCAACATATAAACAATATAAAATTATTGAGATATTTTATATTTTTTATTCTGGGTTTTCAAAATCAGTAGTACTTTACACTGACAGAACATTGCTAGCCACATTTCAAACACTCAGTAGGTATAGGAGCTAGTGACTACCCTGTTGGACAGCTCTGCTCTAAACAGTGAGTTTTCTGAGGACAAGAGTGATGAAGCAAATATACAAAACAATGTTTCATTTTATAGTATTTCTTTGAAACTGCAAACTAACTGGGAACCACTGAGAAGGACTAATTAACCCAAACACTTTGGTTCATGCTGTCGGTGTCATAATCCTTCTCTTCCCACCATTATTTGAGGCGGGAAAAACAAAAACAAAAACGAAAGATCACTTCAAAAGGGATCATTAAAAAGTCAGCTCCGATTTAGCCCCACATTTTTCACCATGCTGAAGGGAATCTTCAGCCCATTGGTCATATAAAATTCTCTATTTAATTTTATTAAGAATTTTTACAAAGCTAGAGTTTTACTTATGATAATAGTTGCAAATATGCAGCATAGCACTGTGTAATAATAAAAAAAGTTACATAGGGCAGACACAGTGTATAAAATTAAGACCTGTTTTACAAAACATTAAGCATAAATAAAAAATTTAATTTTAGAAATCTGTGGATTTTAAAATGTACAAGTTTAATATTTTATATTAATAAAGCCAAGATAAAACCATATTACCTCTCCATTTACACTAAAGAGTCATTTAACAAAATTCAACTGCTATTCTTTTTTTTTTTTAATTGTTAAATTTATTGGGGTGACATTGGTTGAAATCAATTACATTGTTTCCAGGTGTACAATTCTACATTACATCATCTATGCATCGCATTATGTGCTCACCACCCAGAATCGGCTTGCTTTCCATCACCATATATTTGATTCCCTCTCCCTACTCCCCACAACCAGCTCTCCCACCCACCTCCCCCCTTACCCTCAGGTAACCACTAAACTAGTGACTGTGTCCATGAGTTTTTATTTCTTTGTTACTTTCAGTTTTATATTCCATCTATAAGTGAGATCATATGTTTCTTGATTCTTTCAGTCTGACTTATTTCGCTTAATAAGATGTTTTCAAGGTCTGTCCATGTTGTCACAAATTGCTGTATTTTATCTTTTCTTATTGCTGTCAACTCCTATTCTTGAAGGGGAAAAGCAAAACAAAACATGGAATAAAATAAAAACAGATGTGCAGGGATACTGAGATAGCTCATCAGGTTGAGCACTTGCCTTCTAATACAAGGTCCGAGGATCGAATCCTGCCCCGGCCCATGCAAACCTATATTCTGAACTGCTGTGCAACTGGTAACCACCGGGATGGCAGCGAAGGTTCTTGTCTCCCATGTGGGAGGGTCCCAGTTTGATTCCTGCACCATGCAGACTCACATCCACCTGTGTGGAATGAAACTATGTCACAGCTAATGATGTACAACTATGGAGACTGCTCTGGCTCCCCGACAGCCCCCCTTCTCTCAAACAATAAGTCTTTTAACAAACAACAACAAAAAAAGATGTGCACTTCTTTAATACAGTGTGTGTGTGTACACACACGTGCATGCACATGCATGCCAAAAGGTTGGCAAATACTTTAGGAAAACACATAAACCCTTCTTCCTAAAATAAAAAATAAGACAGAGATGCATACAACACCATTGCTATTTAACAGTGTAGTAGAAGAGGCAAGAAAAAGGCAGATGCATAAAAATTAGAAAGAGTTTATCACTACTTGAAGCCAAAATAACTGTATATTGGGTAAAAACAAGAAACTCATCTATAAAACCACTACAAACAAGAAGATAAGTTAGTAAGGTAGCAGCATACAAAATCAATATAATTTATAATTAATATATTAACCACAGCTTTCATAATTAGAAACTAAACAGAAACTAATTTAAATAGGCTTTTTTCTTCTATTATATCTATGAAAAGATTAAAATTCTGGGAATAAACTTAGAAGTGTACAAAATTGACATGAAGAAAATGTTAAAATACTACTTAAGGAACAAAAGTAACCTGAATGAATGAATATAAAGACATATTTTGTTTAAGGATAGTAAAATCCAATTTCATGAAATTACTCCAATAAAACTACCCCTCACCCCCCAAAAAATATCAACCAAGCTGATTGATGGGGGAAAAAAACAAACTATAGAATACATAGAAAACCATAAAAAAAAAAAATAGTGTAGATGGATGGGGAGAGTGAATGATGTCTAGGTCTATTAGATATTCTAACATACTATAAAAAGCCTCAGTAATTTTAAAAATATGTGTCCTTTCTAGATTAAAAAAAAAAAAAAGGAACAAAACATAAAGTCCAGATATCAAATTTAGATACAGTAATTTCTCTATATTTTAGGAAAAAATCGGGACTTTTCAGTAAATGGTGCTGGTACAACTAAATAGCTATCTGGAAGAAAAAAAAAAAGACTCATCTGCATTTCACAGCATTTACCAAGATAAACCCCAAAAGCCTAACACAAAAGCAAAACAACCCACCACAAAATTCACAGACAATTGTAAGAAGACAAAAGATAATAATAAAAAGTATTTGCATTTCCTATCACAGACAACTGACAAATCTCCCTGTGACAGGCTAATAAGAGCCCCCATCTTCTCCACAAAACATCCACATTCTAATCCTGGAAACTGTGAATGTTAATTTACATGGCAAAAAGGACTTTACAGTTATGGTTAAGTTCAGGATTCTAAGATACATATATATGTATCTTTACATATGGATATAAATATGTAAATCAATTAATATAGTTCTGTTTAAAAATAACTTTTGCAGGATCTCCAATCATCAAAGGTCATTTTTTGTCATTATATTTTCCTTATTGTGATAAGACATTTTATTTATCCATTTGTATATTTTCAATTATGCAATACATGATCACTGAAAAAAAGTTAGACAATTCAGATAATCAAGAAACAATTAATTTATAGTCCCTTGAATTCTGCTAACATAAGTTAATTAGATCATAAATTAATAATTCTGGTCCCCAGTTAATCCGGAATTTTATTCCCCGAACATTAAATTATTATCTATTGTGCACTTGGTTACAAATGAAGCAGTTCCTCCACTCTTTCCATCAGCTTGCCATGTGTACATTAAGAGAGCATGTGAACAAAGACAAAGTTAATGTACAGTTGTAAAATACCACATAACTGCTTTGATAACCACATCTAAATCAGTATCTTCACACAGAGATAAATAAAATTGGTGAGAAATGATTGAACACAGAATGAATACAGTCAGGGAAAATGAGATTGAGAGATACTTACAGCATTAACTTACATATGTGCAGTTTTTAGTGAAGATTTATATATAAAAAGAAGACATGAGTACATTCAGTGGATATTTATTTTTGATGAAATTTTTTTTCTAGAAAGGTAATGTATGCCAACATATCTATTGCATAACTGTCAGACAGAGTTACATTAACTAAAAAAATATGGGTCTCTTATTCACTGTCACATGACCTTTTTACTGAAGTAAAGCTGATTCAAAACACATACACACACAAAAAAACCTGAAGCTTGAAAGGCAATGTTTGCCTGAACTAGTGGCACTAGTAGTTTTGCTCAGATATAGCATGCTATTCTTCTAGGGCACCTGTGCTTTACACTGCTTTTCTAACAATAGTAATACCTTTGTACATATCTATTCACATGACACCAAAATGTGTTTGTAAAGTGGCTACTTGAGATTAAAGGTCTGGTCTATGGCCACAGAAAAAAACAAACTAGGGGATGCTGAAATAACTCAGAGGTGGAGAGCTTGCCTTGTAATCGCAAGGTCCAGGGTTCAGTTCCCCGCCCCAGCCCGTGCAAACCCATATGCTGAACTCTGGTGCAACTGGCAACTGCAGAAATGGCTCTGTGGGGAAGGTCTTGCCTCCCATGCAGAGGCCTCCCATTTGGTGGGAACCCTCCCATTTGTGCATCCCCACATCCACCTGTGTGGAATGAAACTATGTACAACTATGGAGACTGCTCTAGGCCCACCCCCTTCTCTCTCCCTCTCTCTCTCTTTCTCTCAAAACAATAAAATACATCTTTGAAAAAAGAAAGAAAAAAAAACAAAATAGACAAACTAATTGACCCAGGAAGATGTCAAAGTCCCAACTAGAATGTGCCAAGCCAAACTTTTACCTTTCATATTATCAGAAAAAGAAGAGTTTGGAAAATGAAGTAACTTGCTACCTGTCTAGTTAAAAGTACTTTAAAGAAAGTATGTAAATATTTCCTTGTTCTCCGGCTTCCTACTTCTGATTCACACTCTGAGCCACTGTTTTTATAAATGCAGCATTAATTTGGGTTCAATAAGAGACCAGATTTCTCTACTGCCACATTTCACTGTTTCAAATGTTTGCTTTGATTTTCCCTTTTCAGCTATTTTGAGAAGTTACACGAGAGCCAAAAACAGTTTACTAGCCTTATGTAAAGAAAAATCAAGTTCAAAAAATTTTCCATAAAGACCCTCTAAATTTAGGGATAAGAAGAAAGTAGTGGGAGAATAGAATCTAATATTTCCTGGGAGCTAACTACATAATGATACATTCACATTCATTATTATATAAGCTTTTAAAAATATCAATTATCATTATTCCCATTTAATAGGTAAGGAGATTTGAAGACTACCGGTATATTTTGACTAAGATCAGACATTAGTAAGTGGCAGGGATGGGTCACAGACATATAGCAATTGGATTCTATTTTGCTTAATACCAAATAGAAATAAAAAGTATCTTCTGTAGTTTAGAAAGTAGGTTGTAGTTAAGAGTAAATGACATGTTTCATCTACGTATCAAAAAAGCATTTTAAACCTGTAAATTGTCTTAAATAATATCCATTGAAGAGATCCAAGAGTGAAAAGTATGTAAGTGACAAGACTAGACAGTAGCTATCATAAGCATTTTTTCAGCAATCTCAAGGAAGGGAAAAGAATACTGTTTTAACAGCATCACCCAATAGGGTAAAATAATTCGCTTTGATTTATAATCCAATCACACTAGAGATTGTAAAGTAGGTATCTGGAAACTTTCCATCTATGTAAATCATGGGAGAAAAACTGATTTAAGGTTTGATAAATAAATAAATAAATATATATATATATATATATATATATATATATAACTAAAGTCTGTTTTAAAAAGTATTTCTATACAACAAATAAAGCTCTTATAATTGTACTCACAAATAAGTGAGAAGGGTTGTGAGGGAATTAAAAATAAGGAATTCTTAGCCCTCCCCACTTGTTAGTTCTTGCTGAGATGCATGGGAATGACCACGCTGAGGAGGGGTCAGGATATAAACAGAAGGGAAGACAACTTTACAGCACCAATCCTTCAACAGGGGGTGTCCTTGGGATGGAAAAGCTTTGAACAGATAGGGGATAGCAGATAGTCTTCAGATGGGTTGCATAGTAAAGAGCAGTAGGCAATACTAACCAATTCTTTGAGAAAAACAAATTGGACAGAATCAAAGGAAAACTTGGGTTGCTTTGAAATGTTGGTGTATACTGGTGCTTGCAGTACCATGTAAATGCAGATCACTTGATTTTTTGTGTGTGCTTACTATATGCCAGACACCCGAGTGAGTGCAGGACTGGATTCTCCAATCCCTTTCTTCGTATGAAGTTAGCCCCAGCTAATAGTGTGACTACAACCTTATGAGAAGCCCTGAGCCAGAACCAGCCAGTTAAGCCATTCCTGAATTCCTGACCCTCAGAAACCGAGTTAATAAACGTTTGTTGTTGTTGTTTTCAAATATTTATTTTTATTGTTTTTGACAGAGAGAGAGAGAGAGAGAGAGAGAGAGAGAGAGAGAGAGAGATACACAGAGACAGAGAGAAGGGGGAGGGCCCAGAACAGTCTCCATAGTTGCACATCATTGGTTTTTTCATAGTTTCATTCCACAGGTGGGTGAGGGGCTGCACAGGGCAGGAACTGGGCCGGGGTCTCACCCCAGTGAGAACTGAACTGGGGACACCCCCCCAGTTCAGCACATGAGTCCGCACAGGCCGGGGCCGGGATTCAATCCCCGGTCCCCGGGCCTGCAAAATGAGTGCTTAACCCACTGAGCCATCCTGGCTTCCCCAATGTTTGTTGTTTTAAGACACTCTGGGGTAATTTGTTATGTGATAACAGATAACTAAGACACCATCCTAAAGTTAATACTTCTTAAAATATTTTAGTTGTTTATGCTGGCATGTGTAGATTTCATATGATGTAAACATTTTTTATCTTAAAAAGTGAATTTATTGAAATGCTTCTCACAGCACGGTGGTTACTGAGGAAGCAAACAGAGGGAGTGTTTCAAGAGGTGAGCACTCCAAGAGACCCTTGTATGGCCCAGCCAGAGAAGTCAGGAAGTGTCACATCTATCACACTGCTGGTTGAGGTGTTCACCGTACCACTGAGATTCAAGGGGAAGAGATATAGATTCTCATCTCCTGATGGAAGGGCATCAAGGAGAGTCAAAGAATTTGCGGTCTTTTTAACCTATCACACTCTGGTTTTGAAGAGTAAAATTTCCTCTGCTCCCTCCCGGCTGAGCTCTGGCTGGTGCAGTGGTACAGGAGATGGAGTAAGGCAGCTATAGGGGTAAGCCTGGTGAGGGGCAGAGGTACTAAGGATGACTCCTAAGTTTTTGGCTTGAGAATCTGGATGAATGGTGGTGTTTTTTGTGAAGACAGAGAATAGGATGGTTTTGAAGAGAAAAATCACGTACCGTATCTGGTCTTAATATGTACTGAGTCTGAGTTGCTTGAGAGGTCTGAGTGGTTATACTGTGTAAGTAGCAAAATATTTAGCTCTACGGCTCAGGAGTGATCTGGGATGGAGGTATAACTTGGGACATACTGGCATATAGACAGATAGTAATTGAAGGCTCAGGCTTCATTTCCTGAATTCTTGTCCTGTGATTGGAATGGTATTCTATTAAACAATGTACATGCTTAATAGTGATGTTTTATGTCTCAGGCAAATAAACTGCCTTTTAAGGTGTTTAGTTGTGATAGCTGTCAGGGAGTGACCTAGAGTACCGTATTTTCCGGCGTATAAGACGACCGGGCGTATAAGACGACCCCCTAATTTTACAGTTAAAACATGGTACCCAAATTCAAATTGACATTTAACAAAAACATCTGCCAACCAGGCCCACTGTAAACTTGAGGTCTACTTAATTGAAAGGGCCACTGTATGTGCTAAGCTTACTCAGTCGCCAATAGCTTTTCTGCTTTCTCAATATCTGTATCAACCTTCACTTTACCACCTTTGCATATCCAAACTAATATACCGAAGTTTGATTTCTTTTCTTTTTTAAATTAATTAATTAATTAATTATTTTTGACAGAGAGAGAGAGAGAGAGAGAGAGAAACAGAGACAGAGAGAGAACTGAGCTGGGGGAGCTCCCAGTTCAGCATATGGTTCCGCACGGGCCGGGGCCGGGACTCGATCCTCGGTCCCCGGCGCTGCAAAGTGAGCGCCCAACCCACTGAGCCATCCCGGCTTCCCCTGAAGTTTGATTTCTAATATGTTTACTTCACAATACATTTGCTGCCTTTTCCTTTAAATAAAAACATTTTGTAGATTAAAATATACGAGGGCTATCCAGAAAAAAATCCAGCCATAAATGCCTCTATTTTTCATAGTATATGGCTGGATACTTTCCGGAAACCCTTGTGTATATAGTATTATTTCTTAAATGTGGTGGTGGGCACCTAGGTGTTTTATTTTATTTTTATTATTTAAACTGGATAGATCTGTCATATAAACTCTCTTTTATATGCTTGATGCATTTCAAAAATATTTTAAACCACACTCAGTAGCCTTTAAATCTGAGTAAGCACAACATTTTTATTTGTTGAATGATTTAAGACTTTTACTTCACAAAAAAAGGTTGTTAGTAAAATTATAGCTATTTATTGCCACTACCACCAGCATCTTTAAAGTCTTGGATATGTGAGTGATATAAGTTTGAACAGATGCCCAGCAAACAATAAAACATGACATGGCATGTTTTATTAGCTTGTTAATACATGGGTACAGTGTGAGAGACAAGTTATAAGTAAGTGTACCAGTGAAATACGCCCCAGAGTACTTTAATGTTTTTTTAATATAGCATTCACTGCTTTAAACCTTTTGAAATATATGCTTTCTTTTAAAGATAGTTTTTACATGTATATCCAGCCATGTAATATGAAAAATAGAGGCATTTATGGCTGGATTTTTTTCCAGGCAGCCCTCATATATTTGGGTTTTGTCTCACTTCAGAGGAAAGAAAATAAAGTTTTCCTATTTCTAATCTACCAAAACCCAAAACCAAAAAACAAAAACTTTCAATACGAATTCCCTTGTGCTTTGATAAGGTTAATTAGCTTCTTTGAACCCAAACTCAAGTGACTTCCTTTCTCTAGTCACCCTCCCCTGGCCACCCTCATCTATTTTTATAGGAATAGTCTGCAAAGCCCTGGATTTCCCATCATTATTCTGTGCTTCTGTTTGCATACTGCTCTATAATGTCTCCATATAAAGCAGTCAGTTTCCCTGGATGCCTAAGGATCGACTGCCACCATGGACAACATGGTAACTATCTCACCTAGGAAGGTCATGACCACCAACTACTTCAGTGGAAACAAATGGTCATGGATGTCCTCCATCCTGGGCAAGCAACAATACCTAAGACAGAAAAGGGAGAGAACCTCACTAAAATATACAAGACCACACTGGATGTCATCTTTGTATTAATATTTGGATCCAAAACCCACAGTGTAGATGGCAACTCAGTTGGCTTCCGAATGATTTACAATTCATGAACCCAAACAGACTTGAAAGACATGACCTGTACAAAAAGAGAAAGACCTCACGAAAAGAGTGAAAGGAGCATGAGAACAGATTAAAGAAAGTCAGAGGGACTGTGAAGGCCAATGCTGGTGCTGGCACAAAGGAGCAGATTCTACACCACTTTATGTGCAGTGATTGTGCAGATTTTCCATAAGAGGATTAGTAAATTATATAAACTTTAAGAAAAGCACAAGGAAAACACCGTAGGAACTTCATGAACAGCCCTGAAATGGCTTTTCTGAAACTCCAAGTACCAAACGTTTGCTCTCTCCAACCTGGGGAGGGTTTGGTATTCCAGTCACTTAGTGGTTCCTAGCCATGGAATGCAGAGCTTTGGTCCTTAAGCTAGAAGCCTCCAGTCAACTCCTCAAGTCAGAAGCCTAATAACAGGCTTGGCCTAGAACTCTAGCTCCCCACAGGTTCTCTGACTGCATCTGAATCTAGTTCACTATTGGTAAAGTTACCCTCAAACTCAGTGGCTTCAAACAACATTTATTATTGCTCACGTGTCTGTAGATCAGCTAGGATCCAGCTAATCTAGATTGGAGGCTCTGCTTCTCACTGAATGTCTCTGGGTTGGGTGGTGAGGCTCTGCTCCAAGTGTCTCTCATTCTTCTGGGGCCAGCTGTCTAGTCAGAGCATCTTTTTCTCATGGTGATAACAGAGGCCCAAAAGAACCTTCAATTGGCCAAAGCAAGTCAAATAGCTGGGCCTATAGTTAACATACAAGTACACCTTGCCCCACCTACTGATTCACTGATCCTTTTTAAAATCATTACACTTTCCTAGCAATGCCCCTTTGCTCCAGCTCTGACAATTTTGTCTCTATCTCAACACTGAGTACAGGCCACCAGTTACATGGCAAAATACACGAATACATGTATTAGTTATCTATTGCTGCATAATAAATTACCCCAAACTTAGTGGGCTTCAAATAATCATAACATTTATTGTATCTCACAATTTCTGTGGCTCAGGAATTCAGGAATGGCTCTGCTGGGTGGTTCTAGTGTGGGGTCTCTCATGAAAGACTATAGAAATGCTATATCCTATAAAACTGAAAGTAACACAGAAACAAAAACATATGGACACACTCAATTGTTTGGTGGTTACCTGAGGGGAAGGGGGATGGGGGAGAGAGAGTGGGGGCAGGAGTTGGGAGTGGGCACCAGATATATGGTGATAGAAGGAGAGCTGATTCTGGGTGGCGAACACATAATGCAATGCATAGATGATGTAATGTACAGTTGTACACCTGAAAACTATATTGCTGACCAACGTCACCCCAATAAATTTAACAATAAAAATAAATAAATAAATAAATAAAATGCTATATTCTGCAGACAAACAGACTGAAATGGACTTGCATAAATACCACATATTTCTAATTACTGTCTGCTATTTAAAAAAAATATATTTTCGTGCAGTACAATAAATTTTATGGGAAAATGCTAATTAAAGGGTACTTAGAACTCAAAAAAAGAGGCTGTGATATGTAAAGAACAGGTTAAAGATGGTGAACGTTGACTGAATTTCACAAAATACACGAGAAAGTAATAAAGCAGAAGATATAAATTGTAAATCACTTAAGTTGAGAGATAGTGTACCTGCTGAACTCCTGGGCCCTTGACTATACTTGTTTCCACTGCCAACAATCTTGTCTTTGCTTCACACCTGTATTATTTCAACATTCTTCCAGCTGGTCTCTCTGCTTCTAACTGCTCTGGCTTCCAATTTATTCTATTCACAGCTTTGACAATAATCTTTATCAGAGATCTTCTCATTGCATAAGATCCTATGGTGCTTTCCTCCTATTTACTATTTTAAATCCAAACTCCCCAAAACAAATGCTTAAGATCTACACAGACTCATTGGTCCTTTTTAAAATTATCACCCTTTCCTAGCACGGTCCCTTTGCTCCAGCTCTGACTACAACTTTGTACCTGATTTGTTGACCATAGTGGCTGGTACATAGTAGGTACTCAGTAACACATACTGAATGCAGTGGGCCTAGAGCAATAATTAGGTAACCCTAAAACAGAAGTATAAGTTTCTTTCCTTTGTTTTAGTTGAATTTGTGTCCAAAGAACTTTCATATTTGGGTCACATGTATTTTCTTAATACCTGTCTGCCCCTCTGAATTGATCTCCAACCACTCTTCTGTTCATCTACCCAAGTGGGCCTTCTTTATACTCCTTGGATACATCAAGCTGGTTTCTCCCTCTGACCTTTGCCCAAGCTGCTTCTTCTTCCTGGAGTGCTTTCCCCTGGTTTTACACACAGGTAGGTTTCTGTCATTCAGGTCTCAGCTTAAAAATCATTTCCTCAGAGGACTTCCATGAACATCCATTCTAAAGTAACTTCCTCAGTCCTTCACTACTAGCTCTCCCTCTTATGTTCTTCGCTATGCAGTATTATTGTCAGCTATTTCTCTTGTTTATTTATTTATCTGATTGTTTATGGTCTGCCTCTTCATTAAGAAATAAGCTTCATGAAGACAAAGATGTCTTGTTCACTGAGCACTTGTATTGCTAGTGCCTGCCACACAGCAGATGCTCAAAAGACGTTAAATAAATGAAAGAACAAATATGACTCCCAGACAATGCTCAAAGCCAAATTCCTGATCCCAACAAACCTCAATTACTCCTAACTCACTTTTCCTATACCTTCTAAGATTTGACTTAAAATAAACTTACATCATCAAGCTTCCCCTGAAGTACTGTTCTTAATACTGTCCTTTTTCTACCTATTTAGCCTTCACCATATATTTCTACATCTGGCCTAAGGGTAAATTGCTCTTCCGCAGTTTCATGTGCATGATTTCCCTCTGGACTATACGTATCATCAGCTCTTTGGGAGCAGATTTGTATTTTTGTTGTAGCTTTGTTTTGAATGCTTCAGTAGCACTCAGTGTGCTATTGTACATACACATGTTTCCTGATATGAACTTTATCAAAACTGCCTAATATAGCTCTTTGGATAATGTAAGATTCATGATAGAAAAGAATTCAACCAGCATTGAATGAGAAACACTTCATCTAGATTTCCCAATTTCAATTTCTTTATTATATTAAAGTATCAGGAGACAGAATCTTACTCTTTCAGTTTTCCATCAAAGGAAATATCTTCACTGAGATATGAATTACTACATATCTTCTGATCTCTAAGTAGATGCTGAGAGAATTGGCTGTTTGTAATGTTATGTTCAAGGTATTACTCATTATATTTGCCAATATTCATTACATAAGAGTCCATCACATACATTCCTATTTGTTTAATTTTAGGAAAAAATTCCTATACAACAATTATCTGTGGCATTAGTCACCAAATAATGAAAAATTTAGAATACAACATATTTTTTTTTTAGTCTTAATTGCAAAGAAACAGTGTCAAATTCAAGTCCATTCACAGCATATCCTGGTAGTTAGTATTGATTATCATTTCAACTTCCTTTCCATATTCTCCATTTCTATTTTTCCAAACCTTTTTGTTTCTTTGTCTACTAAAATTAATTTACCTTTAAGTCTTCAAAAAGGAATTCCCATGTTACCTCTCTGGATCTCTTGACTACCGGGGTGCTAACAAAATGTATACACATTTTAAGTGATGTTATTTACGTATTACTTTTCCAGGTTGAATTGAATTACAGTAGAAATGTGTAGTATGACGTTTGCCCAAAAGATGGCATTAATCAAATGAATGCTAGTGTCATCATGGGAAAGGTAGGGCAGTCAAAGAAAGTAGTGGAAGCACAGTTGTTGTTTAAGGAGCACAAGACCATTTTAAAGTGGTATTTGAAATTTGAGAACGTTGTGGAAGTACAAGACAATGGAGGCATGAGTATGCAACAGAACCTCCAACATGCCTAACAACGGCACACATTTGTGATAAATTTGAGACACATGGTAAACTGAAATGGCATGCTCAGCAGTACGAGTAGACACTTTGGTTAATGTTGCTTAAGCAATAGTTCGCTGTAATCAGAAGTTTATGGATGCTGATAATAACCACTTTGAGCACCTCTTGTAATTGCAAAAGACAAATGTGACTTGTATTCATCTTTTGTTATTGGTATATATTGAGTATTATAATTTTAATACAGTTTTTTCTTTCTTAAAATGTGTATAGGGAATGCTGGGATGGCTCAGTGGGTTGAGTGCTCGTCTTGCAGCCCCATGGTCTGAGGACTGAATCCCGGCCCCGGCCCATGCGGGCCCATATACTGAACTGGGGTGTGCCCCCAGTTCAGTTCTCATTGGGGTGAGCTTTGTATTTGGGAGGTCCCTGGCCCAATTCCTGCCCTGAGCAGCCCCACACTCACCTGTGGAATGAAACTATGTAGAAAAAAACTAATGACGTGCAACTATGGAGACTGCTTTGGGCCCTCCCCCTTCTCTCTCTGTCAAAACAATAAAAATAAATCTTAAAAAAAAAATGTGTATATATTTTTTGCACCCTCTATATATACTTGGAGGTTCTGCAGCACCTAAACATTAATCTAATGTTAACTAAACTCATCTACTCCTCTCTATAACCAACCTTCTTTTATGTCATATCTATCATCATTTTTTTCTGGTCAACCAGGTAAAACACAATGTTGCCATTTCTGATTTCTTATTCTCATGGCTAATGTGCCTAATAGATACACTAAAACAAGCATTTAGGGTTCCAGCAACATAAAGGCACCATAAAACTTACAGGGGGGAACATTTTTATATTTGCTATTTTTTAAAAAGGCATAATAACACAAGTCTGAAAATAAAATCAGGAGGAATGGCACTTCCAGCAAGATAGAGCAACAGAATTAGATTTGCTCTCTCACCTGAAACAACTAAAACACTGGACAAAATATATGAAACAAGAGCTTTTAAGACATTTGAAATCTGGCAACAAAGGACAGTGAAATCGAAGAAATGTGAAATGAATGAGTCTTATAATTGTTTCAGTTTACTGCCTGAAGAGAATGCTAGCTTGCAGTTGAGCCTCACAGTTATCTTGAGTTGAGGAGATGGACCTGGAGTCTACAGACGCCAACACGGTTAGAGTACGGGGCTAGAGTCCACAGAGTATTAGAGATGACAGATCTGCCCAGAGAGCTCTGGGGTGTACAGAGGGTTTCCCTGAAGTCCTTATGCTGTGTGTTAACAATACCCTATTTTCCGGCATATAAGACGACCCCCTAATTTTACAGTTAAAACATAGGTTTAGGCCTGTATTCGCTGTATAAGACTACCCCCCACTTCTGAGGCAACACCAGTTCTTTTTTTAATTAAATTTTTAATGAATGACATTTTTCGAACATACCGTAATATACCGTACATTGATAGAACATGTATATTGCATGCATAAAAAGCCTGCTTGGATTGGCTGAGTTAGAGAGGCGGTCCGAGCAGCCTTGCAGTGATTGGTGCGGGATCGAGTTGGAAAATTCGTTTAGCGGCAT
>PVKE010010611.1:0-42082 GCA_004027555.1 Craseonycteris thonglongyai | reverse complement strand
TGTACCAGTTTACATTCCCACCAGCAGTGTATGAGGGTTCCTTTTTGTCCACAGCCTCTCCAGCACTTGTTATCCCTTGTCTTGTTGATTATAGCCATTCTAACAGGTGTGAGGTGGTATCTCATTGTGGTTTTTATTTGCATCTCCCTAATTGCTAGTGAAGTGGAGCATTTTTTCATATATCTGTTAGCCTTTTGTATGCCTT
This sequence comes from Craseonycteris thonglongyai, assembly GCA_004027555.1. Lineage (NCBI taxonomy): Eukaryota > Metazoa > Chordata > Mammalia > Chiroptera > Craseonycteridae > Craseonycteris > Craseonycteris thonglongyai. The sequence goes on along the minus strand of PVKE010010611.1, from coordinate 41,877 downwards.
CAGGAGAGAAGTGTCTGTTTAGGTCTTCTGCACGTTTTTTAATTGGATTGCTTGGTTTTTTTTGTTTTTTGTTTTTTGTTTTGTTGTTGTTGTTGAGTTGTAGAAGTTCTTTATATATTTTTAAATATTAGCCCCTTGTCAGAGGCATTGTTTGCAAATATTTTCTCCCAATTGGTTGGTTGCCTCTTTGCTTTGTTGATGGTTTCCTTTGCAGTACAGAAGCTTTTTAGTTTGATATAGTCCCATTCATTTATTTTGCATTTACTTCCCTTACCATTGAGGTCAGGTTCAAAAAGTCCTCCTTGAACCCCAGACTTATAAATTTAGTACTAATGTTTTTTTCTATGCAATTTATTGTTTTGGGTCTTATTTGGAGGTCTTTAATCCATTTTGAGTTAATTTTGGTATATGGTGACAGTTCACAGTCCAGTTTAATTCTTTTGCATGTGGTTTTTCAATTTTCCCAGCACAATTTCCTGAAGAAGCTTTCTTTTCCCCACTGTATATTTTTTTGCTACTTTGTCGAAAATAATCTGTCTGTATATTTGTGGGTTTAGTTCTGGTTTTTCAATTCTGTTCCATTGGTCTGTGTATTTGTTTTTCTGCTAATACCAAGCTGTTTTGATTACTGAGGCTTTGTAGTACAGATTAAAGTCAGGCAGTGAGATGCTCCCAGCTTTATCCTTTTTTCTTAGGATAGCTTTGGTGATTTGGGGTCTTTTGTGGTTCCGTACAAATTTGACACTTAAAAAAAAAATCTGTTTCTTGAAAGAATGTCCATGGGATTTTGATGGCAATAGTATTGAATCTGTATATTGCTTTGGGTAATATGGCTATTTTAACTATACTGACTTTTCCAATCCATGAACAAGGAATATCTTTCCATTTCTTTGTGTCTTCTGCCATTTCTTTTAAAAATGTCTTATAGTTTTCAGTATATAAGTCCTTCACATTCTTTGTCAGATTTATTCCTAGGTATTTCATTTTTTTGTTTGCAATGACAAAGGGAAGGGATTTTCTTAGAAGTTTCTCTTGAGCCTTCAAGGTCTCAGTTGCTTTTAGTTCAAAATAATCTGCATACCATTGAGGTACATCTTGGGGTGACTCATTCTGAACCTGTACAAAATCACAGTAGACGATCCATTAGTGAGAGCTACCCAGTCTTGCTTAGAGAAAGCACAAGGGCCCAACACATTTCTCAGTGCCTTCTTGTTTCTGCTGGCCAGGTTGTAGCAGTGGGGAGATAGACCCATTGTACACAGGTTGCTTTTTGTATGTGTGTCCACATTGCCTGGTTGAATTAAAGAAGAGTTATTATCACTCTGCACAATGAAGAATTGGAAAACTTCAGTTGCAGGTGGAGTTCGTGGATTCTGCTATGTGGAGCAGAGGAGAAAAGGGGAAGAGTCTGGAGAGAGCAAGGGTAATGATATTATACTTGATCTTAGCTAAAAGATGTGATGAAAGGGTGATATTGAGGGAAAAAATACAGGGTAGATATAAGAAGAAAAATAACCAATGGACTTTAGGAGCAGTGATGCTCCTCTAATAACAGGGATATGTGCCATAAGTCATGAATAAAAATCAAGACTATCTTTAAATATTTGCTTTTTTACGTTGACCTGTCACTGTTACTTGAAAAATTTGATTTTTCAGTTCTTTTTAAAGAACAGTAATAACAGCTTGCATTTATATATTACTTTATACTTTGTAAAAAGTTTTCACATTCAGTATGTCATAGAAAATGGAATTTTGTTATTACCTTTTAAATTTAAAACAGTCAATCATTTATTTATTTTCTTGCAACATAATTTTTTTGTTTTGTTTTGGGGAAGGCATCAGATATGTTCTTGAGTTGAAGACAATCCGCATAATCATTTTTCACATTGTATTAATTATAATAAGATTCGTGAGGTCATTGTTGACAGGGTAGCTCCAACCTATTAAGAATATTCAACTTTCAGTAAGCAAACACACCTCTGTAGCAAAAGCTTACAACTTTTGTACTTTCCTAAGACAAATACCCATAGTCTCAGGTCCTACAGCAGTAGTCCTTGAAACTAAACAAATCTTTTATAAAACAGGAATGTTCTTCGCTTTTTTAAGTAAACAAATGAAAATTCAACTTTATACTGACAAAGTACAAAATCCACTTGAATTTAATTTATATTTTATGGTAACTTGCATAGGGATCCTTTTTTTTTTTTTTAAAGATTTATTTTTACTGTTTTTGACAGAGACAGAGAGAGAGACAGAGACAGAGACAGAGAGAAGGGGGAGGGCCCAGAACAGTCTCCATAGTTGCACATCATTTTTTTTTCCACATAATTTAATTCCACAGGTGGGAGTGGGGCTGCACAGGGCAGGAACTGGGCCGGGGTCTTGCCCCAGTGAGAACTGAACTGGGGGCACTCCCCAGTTCAGTATATGGGTCCACATGGGCCAGGGCCGGGATTCGATCCTTGGTTCCTGGGGCTGCAAAGTGAGCGCTTAACCCACTGAGCCATCCCGGCTTCCCCATGGAATCCCCCCCTTTTTTTTAAGGTCTATTTTATTGTTTTTGACAGAGACAGAGAGAAGTGGGAGGGCCCAGAGCAGTCTTCATAGTTCTACATCATCAGTGTTCGACCTGGTTTCCTTCCACACAAGTGGGTGGGAGCTGCACAGGGCAGAAGCTGTGCTGGGGATCTCTCTCATGGGAAATGCCCCTACCAGCCAAGGGCTGAACAGGAGGGGCGAGAACCAAACTGGGGGCCTCCCATATGGGAAACACACCCCAGTTCAGCATATGGGTTCGCACAGACTGGGGCTGGGATTTGATCCTTGGTCCCCAGGGCTGCAAAGTGAGCACTTAACATGCTGAGCCATCCTGGCGTCCCCCATGGGAATCCTTCCTAACCTCATCTGTCTGACAGCTTTTCATGTGCTTAAAGTGCTTGCTTAAAATAAACACATAAGCAAATAGAAACCTGTGGTCTCTTGGATCAGCTACTTTTTTTTTTAAAGATTTATTTATTGTTTTTGACAGAGAGAGATACAGAGTCAGAGACAGAGAGAAGGGGGAGGGCCCAGAACAGTCTCCACAGTTGCACATCATTGGTTTTTCCACATAGTTTCATTCCACAGGTGGGCTTGGGACTGCACAGGGCAGGAACTGGGCCGGGGTCTCGCCCCAGTGAGAAGTGAACTGGGGGCACTCCCCAGTTCAGTATATGGGTCCACATGGGCTGGGGCCGGGATTCGATCCTCGGTCCCTGGGGCTGCAAAGTGAGCGCCTAACCCACTGAGCCATCCCGGCTTCCCTTTTTTTTGTTTTTTTCAAAGATTTATTTTATTGATTTTTGACAGAGAGAAACAGAGACAGAGAGAGACAGAGAGAAGGGGGAGGGCCCAGAGCAGTCTCCATAGTTGACATTAGTTTTCCATATAGTTTCACTCCACAGGTGGGCACAGGGCTGCGCAGGGCAGGAACTGGGCCTGGAGCCTCCCACATAGGTCCCGGCAAAGGCACACCCCAGTTCAGCATATGGGTCCGCATGGGCCGGGGCCGGGATTCGATCCTCGGTCCCTGGGGCTTCAAAGCGAGCGCTTAACCCGCTGAGCCAACCCAGCTTTCCCTATTACTTTTTAAAAAAACAGACTGAATAGAAAATGTTTAGAGGCTCTATTTCAAATTTCTCCAAGGATCACATTTGATGCCCACAACAAGGCTCTGTAACCATGGCAGGGGCATTATTCACAAAGATAAAGTGAGGTTTAGTTCACTTAGGGGAAAGTGATAAAGCCTAAAGACGTATTACCGATGTTATCACCACAATGAGTACCAAAACCAGAAACCCAGTTCTCCTGTCTTTAATCCATTAGGTTGTTTACTGAGCCCAACTTCCTATTTGATAAGTATGAGCATCAATCAGTTGCATTCCCAAAGGGCTGCTACTTTATTTTCATTATATTTCTAAATATATCTTTAAAATTTTATCTTTAGGGGAAGCCGGGATGGCTCAGTGGATTAAGTGCTCACTTTGTAGTGCTGGAGACCGGGAATCAAATCCCGGCCCCAGCCCGTGCTGAAACATGTGCTGAACTGGGAACTCCCCCTGTTCAGGTCTCTCTCTGTCTCTGTCTCTGTATCTCTCTCTGTCAAAAAAAAATAAAATAAATAAATAAATAAAATTTTATCTTTATATTAAACTCAACATGTATAAAACATTTTGTTAATAATCCTAAGGTAACTCTGAAGGAAATCAACAGAGAAAAAATTCAATTGACACTAATAATTTGTAATTTCATTTCTATCAATATAGTTTAAGATATTAATTGCTTTTAAAAGACTTTAGGGCTTAAATAATAATTTATAAGCAGATTGACTATTTCTGGAAAAAAGTTTAAAAGTTATTTCTTCACAAAATTCTGCTAAAAAAGTGAACACAACAGTAGAAAACTAGATTTTTCTTCCAAACATGTAAAATATTTGTCTTTTCTTTAAAAAAAAAAAAATCTTAATTTAGCTCAGCAAATTGTATTATAGTGCTGGAAAGCAGCAGAGAGAGTGATGATTTGTGTGGGTTTATATCATTGTTAACCTTGGCAGTTTATTGGAGATAGATTACTCTGCCCTGTGCAAAGGTAGAGAATCGATCTCAATTAAGAAACTGCAGGTTAGATAGCGAGGTACTCCCAGAGCAATATATGAAGAACAGTGGATATCAATTCCACGTAGGAGTTAGTACAAATAAGCAGTATTTCTAAAACAATTCAGCTGCCTGTAAATGCCACTCAAACACAGTTAATTATCTTTGTGCTAATAAGTCTTTACTCTGGTTTTAAATGCATAATTTTTTAATATACTACATTTGCAATACAATACTGCAATTCTACTTAGATTTACACAGCTAGATCAGCTCCATTTTAATTTCATTAAAATGAACAAAAATTTTTATAATTGACCAGGAGACTAAATTAACCTAATTAACAGAGATAAAAAAAAGGTAATTCCCTCTTTCATTTCAGTCTCTAACAGAGTTATAACTAATAGAAGGCATTAAATGTGAATTAAAAAAAACTCTGAATTATCCTGGACACATTTCACAATTGACTTTGAGGCTGATTTCCATGATTATTCAGTAGAGAAATTGTCTACTTTTATTTCATGGGACTTATTTTTATAAATTTAGAGGGTTTGTCTATGATACTAACCATTAGTTGAGTAAGTTAATTCAGAAAAAAATCAATTATCTTATAAACAGACTAAATTTATTTTACATTAACCTGTTATTTAGAAATAGGATGGTACAGTCTGTGTTCTTGTCCTACAATAGCACAGCCTATAAAATTAGACGGGGAAAGGGGCTCACTTACATCACTACTTTTACTCATTTAACAGTTATTTCCTCCCTCCCAGGTCTTTCTTCATCAGAACTTGTCCCTAAGTTTGCCTGAGCTGATCATCCTTGCCAAGTCCTCACCTCTCCTCACACTGACTCCTGGTGCACTGAGTCTAGGGTTAGTTCTTTGCCATGAGGACACCATCCGATGGTAGAACGCATCAGCCAGTCGCTGTGGAGTGTGAAAGAAAATGCCTGCACTGAAAGGAATAGAAATTTCTAAGAAGCATCAGGACTTGAGATGGACTTCAATTAGTTGCCAAAAGTCAAAAGTAAGAAAAAACCATTAGTGGGTGATTCATGGGAGGGCAAGTCTAAGGGTAAGTTACCTGGCAACTGTAGGTCACACGAGAAAGAACATGATGTAGTTAAGCAGCAATATCTGTGAGCCACTGTGGTATTAAGTAGGAAATATCATGTTTGTTGAGAAATTCACTTTCAGCTAGAATCTGTCAGTTAGAATTGAGTGTTGCTACCTACAATAGAAAGCTTCCAAATAAAAAGTGGCTTTAAAAGGGTAGTTATTTTTGTTCTAGAGTTAGGTAACCAGAGTTATTTTTGACAACTTAAGTCATCAGGGACCAGGCTCTACTCAGTTTGCTTTGACCTCCAAGATGCCTGCTGGAGTTCCAGGCATCATATTCATATTTCAGGCAACAATAAGACCAAAGAAGGGGAAATGTTTTTCTAAGAAGAGTTTCTGGAAGTCCCACACAACACTTTCTCCTGTATGTCTTTAACCATGTTGTACTACAAGAGAGTCTGGGAAATGTAGTCTTTTAGCTGGATGCATATTCACCCCCTAGTCGCATGCTGGTAAATCTGATTTATCCCTACTCTGCCTCTTTAAAAAGGAAAGAAAAAAAAAAAAGTCTTGATTGTAGCATTTGCTAGTTTCTGTGGCCTAAATTAGCACCAGACCAATTTCAATTTTCTGACATTTAACAACAAATTTCCAAAATTTCTAAAAATTTAATATTAATAATTGGTTCTTATGAGCTGGTATTATTCCAGTAATATCAGAGTTGGGCTACTAAGAAGATGTAGAATGAAAGATGAGCAGACAATCAGCATTTTTTGCTACAGATCCTAAACAGAAAGTAACTCTCTGACCAGAGTAGGGTTAAAAATATCCATCCCATGATTCCAGTAGACAAAAGAAGTCTTAATTTCTGAGGCAACAACCTAAAAGATGGGAGAAAACATGGCCTATAGAAGATGTTGATGTTTAAAGAGAGTTGCAGGGCTAAGACTAGCCACCCTTTGTGCAAATAGATGCCACAAGGAAAACATTTTGAAATTACAGTGATACCTTGGAATTCGAATGCCCCAAAACTCAAACAGCTTGGAACCCAAATGAAAATAATCAAGCAAATGTTGCCTCGGAATCCAAATGCTGCTTTGGAATTCAAATGCCAACACATTGTTCTTGTGGGATGTATTGACTGTATGGCCCATAGCTTTATCCGAACGCCCACTCATCTTGGAGCTTGAACGTTTTGGAACTTGAACAGGGTTCTGGGATATATTAATCTTGAATTCCAAAGCATGACTGTAATCACTGGAGAATGCAAAGACCCAAAGTTATAATAGGTACCCCAAGGTAGAATAATATAAAGCCAGGCAACTGAAAACTTCTGGAGATTCAAAGAAATACGATTACCGGTATACATTTTATTTAATGATGTATTTTTCTTTTGAGCTGTAAGCTTTTTTTTTTAATTTTAATTTTTTAAGATTTATTTTATTGTTTTTGACAGAGACAGAGAGAAACAGAGATAGAGAGAAGGGGGAGGGCCCAGAGCAGTCTCCATAGTTGTATAACATCAGTTTGGGGCATAGTTTCATTCCACACAGGTGGGTTGGGGCTGCACAGGGCAGGAACTGGGCCAGGGGCCTCCCACAAGAGAGGCACGCCCCCTCAAGCCGGGGGCTGAGCCGGGAGAGGGTAGTGAGAACTGAGCTGGGGGCCTCCCACATGGGAAGCACACTTTAGTTCAGCATATGGGTCCTTACGAGCCAGGGCCAGGACTTGATCCTTGGTCCCCAGGGCTGCAAAGCAAGCATTTAACCTGCTGAGCGATCCCAGTTTCCCCATGAGCTGTAAGCTTCCTGAGGCTTGAGGACAAGTCTCTCCTGCTCATTGTTTCATTTGTGGTGTGTAGCCCAATTCTTAGCACATTTATTCATTCAACAAACATTTAATGTGCTTACTATGTGGCAGGACCTTTTCTACATGCTGAGGCAGTGGTGGTGAACAAAACTGACAAAAGTCCTTGTTCTATTGGTGTTTTCATTCTTCTGATAGGGCTAGGCATGGGGAATAAACAAAATGATTTATATGGTGATAAATGCTATGGGGGAAAGTAAGGCACTAAGGGAGGATTGGGAGAGTTATAAATGCTCAATTAAAAAACAAATTTTTTTTTTTAAGTACATGGTGTTTTTGGTTGGGATCCCCAGAGGCAGTTGCAGAGATGAGACTATCAGAGCAAGTGATTTATCAGGAATGTGCTCTGAGAAGACACTGGTAAGAGAGTGGAGAGAGCAGGTAGAAGAAGACCAAAAGCCATGGGTGGGTGTGATTGCAGCAAGCCTTGTGGAGGGCAGCTTTAGCTCCATTTATAGGGCAAGGAAGCTGCGCTTTATATACCCATAACCTTCAGTTATTGCCTAAGAGCTGCCCAGCAGGACATAAAGCCTCAGATACCCCCAGCTTTAGTAGCTGGGGCAGTCCTCTGAGGAAGAACTGTAGGTTTGGGCATCCTGAAGCCAGTGTAGAGGAGTCTGAAAAGCTGTCCTAAGGACAGTGTCCACCACAGTCCACCCCTTGAGGTGCCAATACTACTCTATCTCACATTAAGTTCCCTCTACTGTACTCTCCCAGTTTTTTTAGTCTCGTGCTTGATCACAGTTACAGGTAAACATTTGCAAGCAGAAGGCTGTACATCCTGCTATTGCAGTGGTCATGAGGTAGGCTGACCATAATTCCTTGAGACAAAAACAGGGTATTGAGATAACAAAAATAGGATGGGGTTATATAATATTCTGTATTTATGAAAAAGTAATATGATAACAAAAGTTTTATTACCTGAACATATTGAGCTAACTATTCTTCAGTGATAGAACTCATATAAAAATTTAGGTAGATATAGAGGGGGACTATATTTCACCATGATCATACTATGAATATTTCTTCTAAATATTTCTCTGATCAAGTAATTTTTTTAAAGATTTATTTTATTGTTTGAGAGAAGGTGAGAGATAGATGATAGATAGATAGATAGATAGAAGTGAGGAGGGCCCAGAGCAGTCTCCATAGTTGTACACCATTACTTGTGACATGGTTTCATTCCACACAGGTGGATTTGGGGCCATGCAGGGTGGGAAATGAACTGGGGGCCTTCCACATGGGAGAGGAAAATCTTTGCTGCTATCCTGGTCATTACCAGTTGTGCCAGGATATAGGTTTGCATATGGGTTTGCACTGGTCAGGGTTGGGATTCGATCCCCGGACCTCACGGTTTTGAGGAAGCACTCAACCTGTTGAGCTATTACTTCATTCCCAATGAAGTAATCTTATGCAGAAAAATTTGGTCTTTCAACACCTTATCATAACTTATCATAACTTTAAACTTCTCATACTCCATGACACAATTTTGTTTTACAACTAACATAGCCCTCATTGTCTTAACACTTAATCTAGATTTTTCCTTTGACCAATACTGTTCATAACAGAAAATAATCTTTTGACAGATACTATACATCCTGGAATACAAAGAATAAGCCCTGTAACATCACAAAAGTCTTGTAAATCTAGGCATTTTTCACTTGTTTCAGAAATAATCTTTATTTATCAGATACAGAAATGTTTTCTTTATTCCATGTATCCAACTGCCTAACAATTGTAGATTTTATGAGGGTCCACTGATCGAATACATGAGTTTCTTCTATTTCTGTGTGTGATGAGTTCCTCATTCAGGCTGTCCTGTATTTCTTTCCATTCAGGTGTGTCCATCAGTAGCACCCACTTGAACTTCTCAGTGTTTCCTACACTTGATATATTCTAAGCTGATTTCACAGAAATTCTCAACTACTTAAAAAACTTAGCCTCCTTAAGTTCTCCTCATCTACTAAAATTTTCAGTTGTTTTTTTGACATCATTAGTTACAAACACTAAGTTTTCTGAACTCTAAATTGTTTACAAGATTTTCAATTTATAGTTACTTCTGACGTTGAAATAGTATATTTTCCCATTAAACATGTAAAATTGGAATGTAGACACTTTGCTCTCTTGCATATATCAATAAAATTTTTATAAGATATTACATGAGCAGTAAAAATAATCTGTACGGCACAGCACACTCAATACTCTAATGCAGGGCTGCAGTGGTCAGACTGCAAAAAATCATAAATGTACACCACAAAAAAAGAAAAAAAGAGTGAACACCCTGAGTGCTACCACAAGCTGGTATATGCTAATATCCCACTGGAGAGTTCCACTGTGATGAAAAAATAGCTAAAAGCCTTTTGAACTGAAATATGTCTGAAAAGTTTGAATCAAACTGAACGTAGGGCAGAAAGAATCTCTATGGGTAGAATGATGGTAGAAATAACAGTAAGACTCACAGTCACTGCATCCCACACTCCAAACCTTACAGAAGTAAACAGCCAGGTGAGCCCATTCAGTACACTGAGACCCTTGAGGCTCCCAAGCACTGAATAGAGTTTAGTGATCATCTCTTGAATTGCCCCTGCTGCAGATAAATAAGAGTGCAGCTTCTGATTGTCACTAGCTCAAGAAGCCTGGCCCTGACTGGATAAAGCAAATGGAACTTCCTCTCTTGTCACACTAGTAGTTTTGTTGCATACATTGATTAGCATAGAGACTTTTGATAAATAAAAAACCTGCATTTTGTTTTTTACAAAAAATTAAAAATGGGACAAAGTTGACATTTATATTTAAATGATGAGAGGTTGGGAAAGATGAAAAAAAAAAAGGTACTGTCCTATTTAAAGCAGTATGTACAAGTATGGTCAGCCTATCATGAGGGCATAAATAATACCCTCTTTGCTAGCACTTCTGTTGGTTTAGTTGTATTACTCAAGTGAGTGGGGAAACTCACCAACAGTGTTCCCTAGAAATGGCATGAAACAACCCATTTTGATATCATTAGATACAAAGTACTTGAAATACGTGGATCTTACCTGAGCAGTAGAGTCAGGATTCTGGCATCCAGAGTGAACACAACGAACAAAGGGGTACGTCCCTGCTGCAATGTTAGTCAACAAGGCCAATTTCTGTCTGGTCTGCTCCAGGTAACAACAGGCAACTGCTCCAGAATTTCTGGAATAGTACAGATTTCGGGGAACATTTTTGAAATGCCAACATTTTAGCTTCTAAAGATTATTTTTGAGTCCCCTTTCACTCACAGAAAGACCACAAATATCCTTTGTCTGTTGTTGTGCGGGTCAGTGTTATAGATCATGAGCTCTGAGAGGTAGCAACCAGGGCGTGGATTAGAAAGGGGCGGGCTGGAGGTACAGATAACAATGGAAAGTCTGCTGCACAGGAAAGATGGTGTCCGAACAGGGAAATAACAGTGAGGATTGAGAAAAGGTGAAAGGTGTGGGAGAGATGTAACAGGTGGAATGGGTAGGACATGGTGATTGATTGGGTATGGGAAGGAAAACACAGTCAAGGCTGATGCCTGGGTTTTTTCTTTGGTGCTTTTCCCATGGGAGAAGGAGTCAGGAGCAAGAAGGACAACAAAGAGATTTTTAAGTTAGGTGCTAGCAAACCAAACAGTGAATTCTTCCATTCATAACAAATATTTATGAGTGGTTACTACATGACAGGCACTGTTTAGAATGAGGGCAACTGGGGAGGTGTGATTCTAAAGAACACATGAGAGGAAGAATTGTGTCTGGTGACCCAGGCATCTAGAATAAATTCTTCTGCTTAATAAATATAATGTAGCTTCACTTGAAAGAAGAGTACTGTGTAAATGTCAAAAAAACACTGTTACAGCATAGCTGAACAAACATACCAAGGGAAAAAAAGTCTATAACATCATGAGAGCCCTTGGCAAATGTAGAAGAGTGAAGAAAAAAGTTAAGTAATTTTAAACACTTCTGATTTCAATCAACTTGTCCAGTAGCCCTGGTAAATCTGGTGACAGAGGCAAAGAATTCACCACAGGCTAGCAAGAACTCCCATTCGTTAGGTGTGTGTGTTGAGGCCTGTCTGCGTGGCCCCAGGCTGCATTTGTTCTTTAGAAAGCCAAGATACATAGGTCCTGAATGTCCTTCTGTTCCTAGGAGAGATGGTGTAGTGAATGGTCATACTTTTGACATTAAGACAAACTTTTGGGCTTTGGAGGGTGTGGCTGTGGGTGGGGGAAAATCATTATTACTAAAAGGCATGGATTCAGCTTCATTAATCTCTTTCACGCTCTAGAGAGCTAAGCTAGGCGCCTTCCTGATACTTCTCACTCAAGGCTCTCTTCAACTATCACCTGAGTTTATCTTCCCAGTGGGGATTTCAACTGTCTCATCTCAGAAAGCTGTGTCTTTGACTTTGAGGCAATGTTCAATGATGACGTTTTTCAACTCTCAGACCCTCAGTTCCATAAAGAGGGCCTCTGGCCATGGAAAGATCTGGATTCATTATTCTGATATGGGCCTGGGAGTGTACAGACTTCACACAGATCCTGCTGTTTCCCTAGCTTGACGTCATTAAACAGTTCAAGGAAGTCCCCTTCTACAAAATAGGGGAGGTTTGACTTTAGCTCTGGTGGCAAAATTCTGGCACATTAGGACTTCTACTTTATGTAGCTCAGTTTGAATTTCAGCAGAAACCACATGTTCTTCCAAACGAGGAAGTAATCCTTGGCTATGAATGATGCGATGGCTGCAGGTGGTTAAGTACAATCCTGGAAAACAGGAAACAGATATGTGTCCTATGCATGGCCACAGCTTTGTCAGAAACAGTTCAAGTGCCAGCCTTGCCTAAGGATCTTGCCCTGATGTAGACTAAGGAAATGATACCTTTTCTTTTCTTGAGAAATCTCCTTAGTAACAAACTTACTACCTCCTTAGTCCTGAAGATGGTTAAAAGCTGCCCACACTTAAATAGAAGAGGCTTTCTCGTGCCTGCTCTGTTCTTTGCAAGGACCACACTTCATTTAATTCTCAGTGAAGATTTGCTTTTTTCTGTGCTGCATATTTGTTTCATTGCAAGGGTTTTAAGGGGCCCATTTCCCAAGCCTGTAATATCAGTGACATGTATGTCCAAATTGGAGGGGATGACAATCTGGACATTACCTGGGGAAACAAGACTGGGGACAATTAGTTGGGATCATTAAGAATAGAGTTAATCTAAAAAGAAGCACTGACAAATAAATTCATATGTGATATTCATATTAAAGGAAGTAGAAGATAATCACAAAATGTGAACTGCTGGAAAATTTTATGAGATGCCAAAATTAAATAACCTTGTACAGGATTATTCAAGCCCCACTCTGCTCTCTCTTTTTAGTGAGTACTAACAGGTAAGTATTGGAAATAGTATTCTTTATAAAGAATATAAGGGTTCCAGAGTACACATTCTAGAAAGAACAAGTGTTCTTAGTTGAACAATAATAATGCCTTACATTACAAAGCTAATGCTTGTTATAGCTGATACAGCTCTCACATCTACGATCCTCATTGATCCTCTACTACCTCTTGAGGCTGTCAAGGGAGCTATTACCATCTCTATTGTATAGGTAGGGAGAATCAAAGATCAGATGACTGATCCTTCCTCCTGAAGGAATCAAATGGCACACCCAAAATGAGTAATTTGAGGAGAGCTTAATAAAGGGACTATTTTTGAATGTATAGGCAAGGTAGGGAGAAAGCAACATCTGGGAGCTGTTACCTTTCTTAAATCTGAAGATGCAAAAGGAGGCAGATAGCAAATCCCAGAGTCGGTAGCTTTGCATGAGGGCTGCCTGATAGGAGCTTTGAGTATCAGGACTCAACCAACCACATTGTTCAGGAATGCATACCCCAGCCTCTCTCTCCTCAGCCTTCTTACATATGATGGCCTCCTTTTCTTGGCTCAAACTAATCAGAAGTCAGACCAGAGAGGCTGGTTGATGCTGACCTTCCAGGTCAGCTCATTGGGGCATAGAGCAGGCAGAGAAGGTGCCAGTGAGGCTGAAATGAAAGACATTCCACAGAGATGTTTGAGTGATTTGTTTGAGACTACGTAGGAATGAGCAGACACAAGATAAGCACTCAGGTCTTAACGGTTAAATATCTTTCTGCTACACCTTCTGGAGGAGGAAATAAGAGTCAATCAGAGTGTGAATGTGATGGCAGAGATTTCTCTTGCTAAATTTTCTGTGAAGATGAAAATTACCATGCATTACTAAGGCTATGATTTTAGGAGTATCTTGACATGGTCATTTAAGCCTTAGGAATTCTAAATGGAGAATGGCTTTAAGCAAGTGATAAAAAGAGTGAACTGAGGAAGTACAGTTAGCAGCTGATCTGTCATTTCTTACTCTTTCCTTTCTAGTCTTCATTAAAAATTAAAATTTCAGAATTATTAGAAGAGACTTTAACTGTATGTGTTATTTTGTGGCAACAGAGGCAATAATTCTCTCTTAGCTGACTTGCATCTGAAGAATACAGACTGAGCCAAACCCTTAGGTCTTTCTGAGCAAAGAAGAACATAATGAGATCAGGGTTGGCAGCTGCAGTTCCTACCCTAATGTAACCATGAGGAAAGGTTACATTACATTCTAGGTTACATTACATTCTAAGGTGAAATGTTAGGAATTTGACCAAATTTGACTGATTCCTGAAAACTGAAGTTGAAGACCATTCTCCTTAAAGGGGCTCCTACATGTGTTCATGTACTACAAATGACTTTGGGTACAACTGTTATACCCAAATCAAGAGTATTCACTGCCAGCATCTTTTAGGAGCATGGTCATATGAAATCCTAGAGAAAGTAAGATGTTGAGAAGTGAAAATTTTCTTAATAAAACTCAGAGAGTATCAACCTGGACATAAAATTCACTTGAGAAAAATACAAGAAACTGAAACAAATATGGGCTACTGCAGATTGGGTCCATGATTTGGAGGAGATGGTTGGACCACTTGGGGGAAAAACAAACAAACATAAAAGACAAGGTAGAAGGAATACAATGGGAAAGGAAAGCCAGTTTAGGGAGACCAGAATCTCTAGGATGGAAAAGGAGGCCTGATGATCAGATCTGCCACTTCCTAGGTATAACACTTCAGGCAAGTCATTTGGTTAATCAAGGCTCTATTCTTATGTGTATAATGAGAAAAGTATTCTAGTTTTTTGGCCTTTCTCATCAGTAGTTGTGAGGGTCAAATGTGGCCACGGATGTGAGACTATTATGCAAACTGCTTTAAGCTTAAAAGTTAAAGTATTTCCCCTAGAATGTATAGAAATATACACTGCAAATCTGAAATCTCTAAATACCCAAGTGTTTACAAGTATTGGTGCAGTCCCAGTGGTATTCTTGAACATAATGTTTTCTGTGATCATATGTGGCTTATAAATCTGTTTTTAGCATCTAATGCACAGTTCTTCTCCTTAACTCTAAGGTAAGCAAAGGCCTATTGTTTCTGGATGAGCCGTCTTTGGGTGCCATGTTGGGAGCCAGGACAGATGCCCCAACTCCAAGTCCAGATGAGAAAGGGCTAAGGAGTCAGAGTATCCTAGAGAGGCTGTTTGCACCCAGGAGGGGTATAGCTTGGACCTCTGGAACTAACTTGAGAGCCATCTGGATTCTGGAGGAAGAACATGGCAACCTCCACAGTAGGCATGGCTCAGCAGGTCAAGCTCCGAGCTGACCAGCCTTAGACACCCAGCCCTTCAGCTGCCTTTCTAGCTGCAACTTGTCCTGCTTCCTGAGCCATTCCCAGCCAGTCTGCTATTCTCTGGATTATCCCCCCAACTGGAGACTAAGGACCATGTTGATCCCTCCTTTGGTAGACAGTCTTTGCCTGAAGTCCGTGCATGCCCCAGCCTTCCTGGACTTTGACGTCACTTCATTTGCTCTTTTAGCCTCATCTTTCATCTGAGGAATAGCAAGTCTCAAATAGAAGCTGCCCCGGAGATCAGCCTGTGGAAGGACTCAGTTCTGACTCTTCCCGTCCCTTCTTATATTCACCCTTCTCAATTTACTTCCTGACCCAAACCCTCTTAAGCTCCCAGACACCAACTGGCTTACTGTGTTCATCCACATTTTTGCTTTGCTCTCAGATTGGAAAGCTCAGGGGGAATTGGAGATTTGAGTGTTGGGGAAGTGTGGGGAGGGTGTGGTGGGAGGGTAGGTGAGAGGCTTTTGCACCTCCCTTGTCCCTTAAGAATCAGATCACAGCAGCAGCCCAAAAAGAAGGAGTGAGGTTGAAGGTCTGCTTTAACTAGGGGAGGCTCACAGTCTGAGAACAAACGCAGTCCTGAAAGTTAGCTTTGTAGCTTTTAAGGTTTGACACTCTCTCATACCATGTCAATAATTCAACCCAAGATTTAAAAGGCTGATTCAAATGCAATAGTATGCTTTATCTGTCATTGTCATTCATCTAGTGTCATATTTTAAATAATAAATATTATTCATTCTTCTTAGTACAAATTATTGTAGCCCACATGATGTAAGAGTCTGAAGATGGAGAAACTGTTCAGCAAGGGTATTTGAGGGGGAAGAAATGAAATTCAAGTTTAGATTCACACACCTCTACTCAGAGGTCTTCTGGAGTCAGTGGTGGGTATTAAAGCAGCTGAACACAGGTGGGTGTACACCCTCCCCCTGAGGTCTCCTTGGAACTGTGGTGCCATAATGTGTCATTTCTACCCCACTCATCACTGTTGGCATCATTACCCGAAAGATGAAGTAGAATGAGGATGGGAAATGTACACAAGATACTGAGTCTTTCTGGAGTGAGAATTAAAAGATACTTGGCATCGTAGTTTGAATACAGCTGGTAAACAAAGACATAACAAATCTAATCAAGGCTTTAACTGGAAACTCCACAACTGAAAATACAGTTGAGTCTCAGTTAACCAGCACCAATGGGAGTTGGTAAATGCTGAATAAATGGAAGTAGGCTGTCTGGTAACTGGAACTCAAGCAACCAGGTAAATCACAAGCAACCGGCAAAATAGTTTTGATGGTTGCTTGAGTTCCTGTTAATAGAGAGTCTCCTGTACTAATAGTCTCCTGTTATAAACTGAAATCATTTTTTACCGACATTACTTCCTGGAAGAGATCTTCAGGAAGGTAGAATTTAAGCATGCTATAAATTCATGCCTAATGTGATAGAACATTTCTTTTCTGCAAAGGAAAATAAAACCATTCTGTCAATGAGTAGATAGAAAACTGAATTGGAGTTTGACATTCTCTTGAGGTACAAATAAAGTCATAAAATTAATGTGCAGTGAGAGACTAGCCTATATGACAGCATATAAGAAAATGGACCAGTAATAAATTTGCTCAAAGGATAAACTATTTTTTTCTTCCTAAAGCCCATCTGGCTGTCACCTTGAAACGAATATTTATTAAAGGAATAAAATAAAAGCATTTTAAATCCACTAAAGGAATGTATTTAAATATATATGATGACAAAAATATAATAATAGATGATGAGATGGACTGGATTTTTAAAATACTGGAATAAATCACATTCTCTAGGAGGAAAGTATTAGGAATATGTATGTGGCATCTACTGTACAATAATCTTCAATCAAGATGTGAAGTCAGCGAAGTAAGAAATGGCAATGTTTGGAAATGGGAGCTCCACAGCTACCTGAAGAACCTCAGTCCATCAATTACCCAGATGCCCAGGCTGGCACCTCAGCGACATGACGTGTCAGAAGTCCTCGAGGCAGATGCCCCACATGCCTTCCACAGGGCCATGTCCTCTCTCACAATGTCGTGGCACTGTTCCAAGTCTCTCACCTTACTCACCTTGTGGCATCGCCATGAAACAGATGCAAAACTAGATGACCCCTGAAGTGTTCTGGAAAAAGGACACAATGTAAGACTCCTTAGGCGAAGCCTCGATGCCACCCTGATGTACTTCCTTCCTGCAATCAGCTTCTGCCTCCCGATGGTGTGGGTGGCACACAGCTGGCCTTCCTGGCACTCCTGGGACTGACCCTGCCATCCATGGGCAGGAGCACACTCTGCGTGGCTCCTTCCTCACACCTCACATCTCAGCATCTTAGCAGTCTCTTCCTTTGACTCTTCAAAGCCCATTAAGGACCAGCTTTCTCTTTTACCGAGCACTATGGGTCACTGCTGTGGAGACGAGAACCATGTTCTGGAAGCAGGGAGAGCTTTTGTGGGTTAGGTGCTCCTGGGCACCTGGAACAAGAGGAACAAACTGGTCATAGTTTCCAACAAAACAGGATCTGCAATCAGCTGGAACTTTTATCAGAAAACTAGCGGAAAAAAATGTTCGATGACATTGATGAGTATTTGTTGGTAATGTTTTCTTTTAATGCAGCTCTCTCTCTCTCTCACCTGCCAAATTCCAAGCACTCACCAGAACCTATTTCTTCTCCATAATCCAGCCCCTGCCCTAATTCAGGCCTTAGCCTCTCTCTCCTCTGCTATAAGATAATGCCTGTGCTTTCATTCACATCGCTTCCTAAAGACTGCCACAAATTGTTCTTATGTTCAAAACTTCCAGTAGTTTCTTGTCACCCACTAGAATTAGGCCTTCGAAGCTCTGGTCACCCAGAACCATTTCCCCCTGTGGGTTTGTTTCCCATGCTTCTTGCAGCACCAGGTCCCTCCAGGATGCACACCTCTCCAGCTAATGTTCTGTGGAACACACTTTAGCAAATGCTGATTGGAAATCTATTAGAAATCACTCAATTGGCAGGCAACGGCTTAAGATCATTCTAATTGTTTTGTCTGGGTCCTTAAAATTGTTTCTTGGCATTGCCATCTGTGTAAACAGAGGGAATTTTTCAGCTCAGCAAGTGTGAAGAACAAAGGTTGCTGAACATTTCACCAGATTGTGTCTGTTTGCTCTGTCAACAGCCAGCAGTTCTTGCACAACTGTGAGTCACCCCCAGCCCTTCCACAGGGCAGAGAAAAGAAGAAGGGAAGGCACTAACTTAGCTTGGGGCTTCACCCAGGCGCAGGGTACTCATTTCTCTAGCTCTTAACAGGAAAATACACCCTTTTCTTGGTGACAGCCTAAGTTAAAATTCTAGATAGAAACTTCTAAAGGGCCTTGTAAAACTCACGAGGAAGTAAAGAGCATTTATTAAGCACTTACACATGCCAGGCACTGTACTAGGTTTTCTCTCGGTTTTATTTAACCCTCTCTGCTGTCTCTGTGGCAGGCACTATTCCACAACTTTGTGGGTGGGGACCTGAGGTGTGGAGGTTTAGGGATTCGCTTATCCTCTTGAGTCACACAGCAGGCCAGGGTTCAAATCCAGCATGTGTTCTTTCCAAGACACCACACATTGAAACTCCGGCCAAGGGAAAGTCAGAGATAATGGAAAACAAAGTTAAAAAAGGTTGTTCTGACAGGGCATAATTTCACAGATGGTCCCAGGTAATGCAGGTAGTGATAGATCTCTCTCTCTCTCTCTCTCTCTCTCTCTCACACACACACACACATACACACACACATACACACAGTTACACAGTTAAGGCTGTGATCAAGGATAAGCCCGGGGGCACTAAGAGGCAGGAGAAGAGCAGCAGAGTGGGAGCCTACAGTCAGTGTTCCCGGGAGGTTACTGTGGGGAAAGGCCCTCAAGAGAGCACCTGAGCCTACAGAAGCACATCTGGGCCCACAGGAGTGCATCTGAGCCCACAGGAGTGCATCTGGGCCCACAGGAGCACACCTGGACACACAGGAGTGCAACTGGGCCCACAGGAGTGCATTTTGGCCCACAGGGGTACACCTGGGCCTGCAGTGGTGTACCTGGGCCCACGGGGTGTACCTGGGCCCACAGGGGTGTACCTGGGCCTGCAGAGGTGTACCTGGGGCCTGCAGGAGTGTACCTGGGCCCGCAGGGGTGCATCTGAGCCCACAGGAGTGCATCTGAGCCTACACAAATTAAGCCCAGATTAAGTCTGGACACAGACAGGAAGTGCTAGTGAGAAGACCACAGACCTTTTTCTCCCAGGCACAGGAACTCAGAGGCTGTAATTCCCAGGAGAAATGAGAACACCCAGAATAGAAATCATCTCAGACTGATGTCAGTGTGTAAACAGGCCAGCAGTACTTTCAGTCAAGGCAGGGAAAGGGTGGGGCTTCCTCGTCTGCCACCTCCCTGATGGCCTGATGAGGCAGGAGGTCAGTCACTCCCTGTCCTCCCTCCAGGAGACCATGTTCAAGGTGACCTCTGAGACCAAGGCCAAATGGGCTTCCCTGGCTCCTGGCTGTTGAGGTTACTGGACTCAGAAGCACAAGAGTGCTAGCTGGCCCCTGTCCAAGCATTGACCTGTGGTTACTGCAGGGTCGCTGCTAATCTTCCCAGATTATCGTTACTATTTTATAATGCTTCATGAATAATGAAGCACATCACATAGGCTGCGTCATTTATTGCAGCACCCAAGTGTCTCTGAAGTCGGTGCCATTGCTCCATTTTGTGCAGTCAGAACCTGAGAATATACAGTGTGCTTGAGTCTCAGAGCTAAAAGTGAATCCAGGTCTCTGTGTGCCCAACCCCTGCTCACCACCACAGGGCACGTGGAGGGCTTTGTAAATTGGGGCTAAGAGACTGTGTCATCCCACAGAGAATGGGAAATCATGGGAGGGATTTGAGGAGCAGTATGGCATGACTTGAGATTCTCTTTTAAAAGATCATTTGGCATGCTCTGTGGAGGCTTTGATGGGATCCGAAGAAGCAAGTGGATAATCAGGGAGGCCAGGCAGGGAAGTGGTGCAGGCGGGTGAGGTTATGGGCCAGGTGGGGATGCAGACAGGCTTTAGTGGGTCTCAGAGGATCAAGCTTGCTAATAATCAGAGATGTGTTTGGGGGCGGGGACAGGCATCAAAGAATATAGCAACTCTGTGGGTGGGGATATGATTTATCAAGATAGGCAAAGCTGGGGGAAGGAATGAATAATCACATAAAGAAGTGTGCATTTCTGACTGACCCTTGAAGTCAGCTCTGCCTTTTCTCTCTCACTCCTTTTCTCCTGTTGTACTTGATATCACATTCTATATATGCCTCTTATATTGCTAGTATATTTTTATTTTGTTAAGGGCAGGTGTGTTTTTAGTTTTCCTTACATCTCACTACTTAATACAAACAGCAGCCCCTCAATAAATAAGCTCTATTATTATATGTTAAATATTCACACCTTGTAACTCAAATTTATAGATGGAATATAAATATTATTTTCTATGTGCCAAAAAAGTAACTAGATGACAAGAAGCTGGGGCAGGAAAATGACATTTACTCTGTGGCAACAACATACCAGGCACGTTCTCACACATTAACTCACTCGTCTTGTAGTAGAAGCATCATTATTACACCATCTTAATAAATAAGAAGATAGGTAACCTGCCAAAGCTTGTCACAGAGACTAAATGCTGAAGGCAGAACGAGCAGCCAAGTCTAACTCCAAAACCCATATTTTCCAGCCATCATTATTATACATACATAAGACAAAGCTGTGCTTAAATAATATGCTCTGTGTGGCCATTAAAGGTATTTTTATGTGTATTTGATGGTGGGAATTCAGAGGAAAGTTATACATTTTCTCAGGCCTCTTTAGAAAACTATACTACATTTTCCGCTTAAAGTTAATCCAGTGGAGTATGACTAAAAACTTCCCTTCTGCATCAGTTTCCTATGGCTGCTGTAACAAATTTCCACAAACTCAGTGGTTTAAGACAACAAATTTATTATCTCAGAGTTTTGAAGTCAGAAGTCAAAATGAGGTCGTACTGGGCTGAAGTCAGAGTGCTGGAAGGGCCGTGTTTCTTCTGGAGGCTCTAGGGAAATGTCCATGCCCTGGTCTTTCCCAGCTTCTGGAAACCACCTGCATTTGTGCACAGACCCTTCCTATGTCAAAGCCAGCAGTGTAGTGCCTTCCAATCTCTCTCTGACTCGGATCTCTGCTTCCCTTGTCACATGTTTTTCTCTCACATTGACTCTCCTGCCTTCCCTTTAGAAGGGCTTTATGATTAAATTATGATTATGTGTTACATTAGATAATCCACAATAATCTTTCCATGTCAAGATCCTTCATCTGCAAAGTCCCTTTTTTCCATATAAAGTAACATATTCACAGATTCCAGGGATTAGGACGTAAATACCTTGGGGAACTATTTATTATTTTGCCCACCACGTCTTCCAAGTAAATTTTTTTGTAATCCAAAATGCTTTCATAAACCAAAATTTACCTATTGTCATTTTCTTACCTCTTTTCTATTTTAATCTCATCCCTTAGAAGTGACTTCTCTTAATTTCTTGTGTGCCCTTCTGGTGACTTCCTATGCATATCCAAGCATAATCTATTTATTTTTCTATTTCTACCAAATGATAGCATATGATACTCACTTTTCTTCAACTTAAAAAAAATTAATATATCTTAGAAATTTTTCTGTATTGTTACATAGAGATCTATCTTGTTCCTTTTTTGTTCATTTTTTTATTGTGGTAATACACATAACATAAATTTACCATCTTAATCATTTTTGGTGTACAGTTCAGTGATATAGCCATTAAACAATAACTCCCCATCTCTTCTTGCTTCAGTCCTTTGGCAACCAACATTCTACTTTCCGTCTCTATGATTTTGACTACTCCATTTACCTCATATAAGTGGAATCATACGAGTACTGTTTTGTCTTTCTGTGACTGGCTTATTTCACTTAGCATCAAGTCCTCAAGGTTCATGCATGTTGTAATATATTGCAGAATTTCCTTCCTTTTTAAAGCTGAATAACATTCCATTGTATGTACATATCAGGTCTTGCTTATCCATTCATTCACTGATAGACACTTGGGTTGCTTCCACAATGATAGCAACTTGGGTTGCTATGAACATGGGTGTACAAATATCTTTCCCAAACACTGCTTTCAATTCTTTGGGGGTATATATATCCAGAAGTGGAATTGTTGGGTCATATGATAATCTATTTTTAATAGCTGAGGAACTTCCATAGTGTTTTCTAGAATGGCTACACCATTTTATACTCCTATCAATAGTGCATAAGGTTTCTAATTTCTCAACATCCTTGTTAACACTGTTATTTTCTGTTTCTTTTGTTGTTGTTATTTGTTTTATTTTTGATAGTAGCTATCCTAATGGGCATTGGGTAGTATATCATTGAAGTTTTAATCTGCATTTCCCTACCTCATTCTTTTGACAGATATACAAGTTCTCATTTCATGAATGTGATATGAATGTAACTACCAATTCTTATTGATGGATATTTAAACTAAGTGAGCAAAGACCTATCTCCTTGGTGATATTTTCAGTTGCTCCTTATACCATATCTGGGTTCCTAACCTCTGGACTTGCAGTTATGTTAGAGACTAACTTTTCTATTTTCTTAAATTAGTGGAATTACCATTTCTGAAATTTGTATAGCCTAACTGATAGGGTTGTAAGGAGGATTTAATCAATTTATATTTGTGAAGCAGTTAGAATAGTGCTTAGCACATAGTAAACACTGTATCAATGTCTGTTGAATAAATAATAAAATACAGATTTGTTTCTACCTGTCTTCTATTACAAGTAACGCTACCATAAACTTGTACCTTCATTTTCACACACTTCTACCAGAATTAATAGAAGTTAAATGATTAAAAGAGGAATTGCTCAAAGTGTATATACATTTTAACTAAGAATGTGAATTGACAAATTGCCTACCAAAGAAGATACTCAATTTGTATGTCCACCAACAGTATATGAGTGCTTATTTTCCTACCCTTTAACCAACAAGTCATATTATAAAGTTTTTAATCTTTGCTAATAGGATGGATTAAAAAAATAGCATATTACTGTTGTGTGTTTGAATTTCCTTAGTTATGAAGTTGTACCTTTTTTCGTGTGTTGGCAATCTGTATTTACTTTTTAAAAGATTTATTTTTATTATTTTTTGACAGAGAGAGAGACAGGCAGAGAGAGAGAGACAGAGAGAAGGGGGAAGGCCCAGAGCAGTCTCCATTGTTGACAGCATTAGTTTTCCATATAGTTTCACTCTACAGGCGGGCACAGAGCTGTGCAGGGCAGGAACTGGGCCGGGAGCCTCCCACATAGGTCCCCACAAGAACTGAACTGGGGGCACACCCCAGTTCAGCATGTGGGTTCCCCTGGGCTGAAGCCTGGACGATCCCTGGTTTCTAGGGCTGCAAAGTGAGTTCTCAACCCGCTGAGCCATCCCAGCTTCCCCTATATTTACTTTTTAAAACCAACATTTAGAAATATTAGTTTCAAATAATTAGAACCAACTCACTTTCCATACATTTGACTACATAAAAATCATAACTTCTATATATTAAAAAACAACAAAGTGCCACCACTAAATATAGAAAATAAAAGACTATCTCTAAACTAGGGAAGAATGATTGCAACATACATGAAAATGGATAATATAAATTTTTTTTAATCAATAAAAGAAGATAACACTCAACTTTAAAATAGGCAAAAGGCATGAATAGACATAGAATTCAAATAACCAATAAATATATGAACTGGTAAAAGTCACTAAAAAATAAAAATGAGGTATCATCATTCAGCTATCAGATTGGGAAGAATTTTTTTCTTATAGTAATACTTAGTGTTGTAAGAATTCAGGGGATTGGAAAATTTTATACACAGTAGTAGAGAATGAATTTGTTCACTCTAAGGTAATATTTAAATTGCCTTTAAAATATGTATAACCAGCAGATTTTTAAAGCAGTGAAACTATTCTGTATGATATCATAAAAGTAGATATATGTCATTATCGAATATACAGTACTAAGAGTGAACCCTAATGTGAACAATGGGCTTTGAGTGATTATGATATGTCAATTTAGGTTTGTCAATTGTAACACATATAGCACTCTGGTGGGGGAAGTTGATAGTGGGCAAGGATATGCATGTGTGGGGGCAGGGAATAGGTGGGAAATCTCTATATCTTTCGCTCAAGTGTTGTGTGAATCTAAAATTGTCTTAAAAAATTAAAGCCTTATAATAAAAAATTAATGTGTATCACATGCCCTCCAATACAATCATTCTACTTCTAGAAGTCTGTTCTAAGGAGGTCATAAGAGATGTAAACAATACCTTATGTATACAGATTATTCATTACGCCATTATTTTTTAATAGTTGCATTCTGAGGATATTTTTTATTATAATTATGCTTTCTAATTATTCAAGTTATTTGGGTGACATTAGATGGCAAAAATTACATAGGTTCCAAGTGTACAATTCTACAAACCATTATTTTTAATAGGAAAAATACACACCCAATGTTCAATCATCTGGAAATGTTAAGTATAGCTATATGATGGTACATTATCTAGAAATAAAAAATGTGAACAAACTATTAAAACACCAAAATAAATTGTTCATGATATATTAAGGGAAAAAAACAAAGGGCAGTATTGACAATATGATTGCAGTTTTGTGTGTGTATGAGATAGATGATCCATGTGGTGTAGAGTATACAAGCACCCACAGAGAAAAATATTAGAAGTATGTTAGGAAATGTTAATTGTAGCTCTCTTTAGGTGATATTAATTGTAGGTGATCTGTATTTCTTTTTGTAGTTTGCTTTTATTTTTGTTTCTGTTTTTTTAAAGATTAATTTATTTTTATTGTTTGAGAAGAGAGAGAGAGAGAGAGAGAGATGGGAGGTGGGCCCAGAGCTATCTCCCAAGTTGTACATCATTAATTGTGACATGGTTTCATTCCACACAGGTGGATGTGGGGCCTTGTGGTGTGAGAACTGAACTGGGGGCTGCCTGTGTGGAAGGCGAGAACTTTGCCTCTGAGGCATTCCAGCGGTTACCAGTTGTGTCGCAATTCAGCATATGGGTTTGCATAGGCTGGGGCCAAGACTTGATCCCTGGACCTTGTAGTTGTAAGGCAAGTGCTTAACCTGTTGAGCTATCCTGGCATCCCTATATTTTGTTTTTCAATGAGCATGTGATATATCTTTTCCCCAAACAATAAAGCTTGCCAAATTATTTTCCATTGTATTAGTATTTTTGTAGAATTTATGATATTCTAGTTTGCAACAAGCTAAAATAATATGAGAAAGATGCTGTGCAACAGAAGTTAGATTAGTTATTTTTAAAAAACAATATCTCAATTATTTACATTAAAAGTAATTATTTACATTCTTATTTATTTATTTATTTTTTCTTGTTAAATTTATGGGGGTGACATTGATTGGTAACAATTAGATAGTTTCCGAATGTACAAATCCACATCACATCACCTAGTATATTCTTATTTAACCTAGCTTTTGATGTATTATTTGAAGGTCTGATAATCCTCACTCTGGAGAGGGAAGCTGTGCATTATTCTGATAAACATATTGCAGCTGAGGTTATTTTTTAAGTTTTATTTATTTATTAATTTTTTGACAGAGAGAGAGAGATACAGAGACAGAGACAGAGAGAGAACTGAACTGAGGGGACTCCCCAGTTCAGCATATGGGTCCGCACGGGCCGGGGCTGGGATTCGATCCTCGGTCCCCGGCGCTGCAGAGTGAGCGCTTAACCCACTGAGCCATCCCGGCTTCCCCTGAGATTATTTTTGAACAAAGAGTAGTAGCAGTACTTAGAGTCTAAAAGAATTATTTCAGTTCTAAAGTTGCACTTCTCAAAATTACAAATGGTTACCGTAGTTGAGACTCATAGTAAGAGGATTTTTCCTGAGCCGAAAGCTACTGGGTTGTGTTTTCTAGAAATATATAATTTGAAAATTAAAATGATCTTGTTCATTCTAGTTTAGTAGTTTCAGAAATTAAATTGTTTAAGAATGAAAGTGTGAGTAAGCACCATGTCTTCTTTTTAATCCTATGGTAGTTTCTAAATTTACTTCTAATATACAAAGAAACTGGAAATTAGCCTGATATGCAGTGAGGCAGAAAACTTACTTATCTTGATGAGAAAAAGAAAGATGCTGGGGAAGGTGCCCAATGTTATATTAAAAAATGAGCAAATTGCTTGCTGCATGAATTACTTAATTTGGACTTGTCCTCACTGTTGTTTGGGTTTATTGCTTTTGTACATGCTTTCCACTTTTTACTGTGTGTGGGCAAACTTGCCAGTAGCTTATGTTTGGTGTCTCCTGAAGAATCACTGAGGCACAAGTAAACTTCTGTAATTCTCTCTTTCAAAAATGATTATTTTTTCTATCATTAACTGTTTTCTTATATTTTAGTAATACATTCCCTCATGGAATCAACTGTCAGACTACTTTAAATCATATCTTCACTTTCCAGTGGTTTTAATAGAAATGCTTTTCTTTCAAAAAACCCTTTTCTTGGGGTTTGGAGGCTCTCCAGCTTTAACTGGGTCACGGTTCTCTCCTGGAGTAATTTCATGGTTTTAGCTAACAGTTGTGGTCTTTGTCCCTACTCCACAGCTAGAGAGAAAACGCGTGTCGTTTACATTTTAACTGGTTTTCTATTGCTTTGTTCAACTTCTTTCAGAAACGCTAAAAGAATTGAAAAGATCAGAGTGTGCTTTTCCCTCCCTGACAAAGTCATGTGGGGTTCCTCAGGGCTCAGGTGGTCTTGAACCTTCCCTTTTCTTTCTATACTTCCTTCCCAGATGAGCACATACTCGTAAATTCTGAATTTATGTACCACATTTATACCTCTGTCTCCCCAATACGTGTCTTTACCCCAGACTTCTCCTTTGAGATTTAAATCAACAAGTCAAGTCCAGCTTCTGCAGACACCACCCTAGGCTAGAGGGTTGGAACGAAGTATGGGGCGGTGGGTGGCAATGGGGATTATTTTACTCAATCATTTCATTTCACAGGGGAGGAACCTGAGATCAGAAAGGATTCAGGGTGATAGCTACTTGGCATTTTCAGAGAACCTCCAGCTTTATAATTGGTCTGGAACATGGCAAAATGAACATACCTGAACAATCTCTTGAACTCAGAACCAAAGCAGATTGAAGAGAACGGCACCTCAAAGACACAGAGCAGGAAAGGTGATGGCGAATCTGGAGAATGGAGGGGACCAGGATCTGGCAGGTGGACTGGGAGGAGCTGCCCAGGCACAAAGTTACGGCCAAGGGAGTAGGCCAGCTGTGAGGGGCCTTGCCAGCTGTCCTGTGCCTGCTGCTGCTGCTGCCGCCACAGAGCTCTCGGGCAGTCAGTGCTTCCTCTCTGCTAGGCCACCAATGCCGAGGCATTGTTAGTCACCAACTCTGACTAGGTTCCAGTCACCACTACATTTCTCCCGAGTTAGATGAATCGAGACACAACCCTGAACCCTGAGCTTGACAATAAATAGCCCAGTTGGATGATGATCGCTATGGGTCCTTCCAGCTCTGTCCCTTCATCAGTCTGTGACCCGGGTCAGGCTGGGGCTGAATCTTACTGTACGTTACACCCAGGGCCGGTCCTGGTAGCCAGAACATTGTGAACTACTTAGGCTCCGGAAGGCCGAATGCATACTTTTGAAGTGACAGTTTTTCTTCCTTCTTTACCCTCCTCTCGCTTCCAGCCTTTATTCTCAGCGAGCTGGGGTGTGCAGGCAGTCCCTTGGTTGTTTCGGACCTCCCTGATTTCTGCTCCTCAAGCCCTGTGTGGGTCAGACCAACACTGTAATCTCCTTTCCTCCTGCTTCTATTCAAACTCTGACTCTTTGTCAAGAAAAGAATCTGACCAACGCTCCCATTGTATGCGTCGAGTACAAAGGAACAAACAAACAAGTCTCCCTCCCCCACAGCAGAAATCTATAAAGAAAAAGAAACTAGGTGGCAACAGCAAAGCTCGTGAAGGGGAAACAAGAGTAGAAAGTGGGAACTGACATAGCAGGCTAGAGAAAGCAGAAAGCTATGCTGTTGGTGGGGGGTGTGCGGAAGAATCCTGATCCAGGAACAGAAGCACAGCAAGTACATGAAGTCTCAGGAATGTGTCAAGGACCTTGGAAAATGGAGGTGGAGGTGGAGTTGTCAATAGGCTGTTTGAAAATCTGTGTGGGAAACAATGAAGCCCCAACGTCCACACAGCTGTGTGACACCCTCCTCTCAGTCACATCAGAGTTTTAAAACTGGCAGAGACCTGAAACTTGAGGAAAAGAGGGCGATGAGATGAAAGAGTATATGTAAACTGACTGATGAGAACTCAAGTTCCCTTCCTCACGTGGGTCCAAGGTCTTCACAGTCAGAACCCAACCTCTCAGGGCTCCTTCTTGGGGAAGATGACCACGCCATGAGAAGAGATCTAACGATGCTGGCAATTGCAGAGCCTCAAATGCAGCTGCCAACCCAAATCACTGCCTGCGAGTCAATAAGTGATCTCCCCCTCCACACACACAGAGCTTCTAAGGAACTTTTTTAGAGCCTCACATGCATTCTTTCTCAGAAAGCTACTGGAAGATGTCCTTTACCAAAATAAGAGAGTGTGCCCAGAAGGGGAGCTCATGCCAGGAGCTCAGCCCAGAGGTGCAGGGAAGGCAGGTGATGGGAACACGCCTAAGTTAGACAGGACAAGGGATTCCTGAGAAGGAGGTCTTAAGAAAAATTGATGAAATTGATATCTGAGGTATTTGAATATACTGAAAGGAAATTACATAAATGGTAGAGGATTTGAGGATAAATAAACAATAGATGCACAGAAGTCTAAGACAAAAGCCACAGTAAATTCAGTTGTAAAAGAAGAGAAGTATAACTAGTGTACATATATAGCTCAGCTGTGAATAATATTTAATTGTCATATGAATGTAAACCTTGACATATAGTGTGTTTATGTAGGTTGGGGTAAAAAAGAGCTATATCTTCATCTTATATAGCTAATAAGCTAACTAAAAGCTAAAAAAAAAAAATTAAGCAATCATAGCACTCACATATTATTTAGAAATATGGAGGCAAAAACCAGGAAAAAAAGCTAAAAGAGTTCCTTCTAAGAAGTTAGAATTGGCAGTGGGGAAGGCTAGGGAGCAGTACTTCTTTTGTTGTTATAAACACTTCTCAGAAGGAAGGAGAAAAAGAAAGAAAGGAGGGAAGAGGGAAGAACCTGATAAATCAATTCATAGTAAGATAATTATGATCCATAAGGGTTTAACACATTACTGTTCTCAGGAGTGCACACATTTTAAAAGGTGACAAGAAAATCCATTTACACCTTAACCCAAAGAAATGAATCAGGTCCTGTAATGGGTAAATTGCGGATGTGTCTGGGAGCCACGTAACCTGAGATTACTGAGCACCTTGCAAACCACAAGTGGAAAAACGCATAAGACTGATAGCTGGAGAAAAAAAAAGAGAAGTGATTCCAGAGGGTAAGAGAACAACACAGTAGGGATACTTTATTCATCGTTACATCTCTAGAGGCTGAGAAAGTGCAGCTGAGCACGAGTGTGGGAAGTTTAGGGAAGGTCATAGTGCCTGGGACTTCAAACTCAGGAGCCAGGGGTTTTGCTGACTCACCGAGGATAGAATGAGAATGACCTGGGGGAAATTCTAAATCCTTTCCTAACTCACGCATCTCATGCAAAGGATGTGGGTAAGACAGATATTCTCAGATACTATTCGTGGAATCGCCAATGGGTACATCTTTTTGGAAAGCAATATGGTACTAGAACCCTGTGAAAAAATGTAAATACTCCTTGATGCAGTCATTTTATTTCTGGCTTTGTATCCTGAGGCGATAATTCTAAATCTAGACAGATTTTTGCACAAAGACTCACACTGCAATGCTATTTATAATGGCAAGGAACAAAAAACAATCGTGGTGTTTTTGCTTCTCCTTTTTCTGTATATTTTTAATAACAATGTAAATGTATGTCTGTGCCAACATTTTCATATATACTGTATTAGAATTGTTGAGCTGTTATTAAAACGAAGTTTAGAAAGAATTTGGTAACATGGAGATACTATGTTAAAGGATAGTGGGAAAATCAAACTATATTATTATCACAACCTTGGTTTTAAAAACTATGTAAAAAGGCAGAAAAACTGAAAGAATACAATGACATATTAACAATCGGAGTGCGAGTCATTTATTTTCTTTTTGTATTTATGCTCTTTTTCAAATTTATCTATTAAATGTGTTGCTTTTTAACGGAAAGTATAACACATGTTTACAAGCATGCTCCTAGAGCACTGGCGAATTTGTGTCATTGAAATCAGGTAATAAACACCATATTCAAAGATATCCCAAGATTTTAAGTCCCTTCTAACATATTTAGCTACTTTTGTTTCTGAGCACCTATATCAAATGTTGAATTTTTGAAAATGAATTTAAAAAATCATCACACTATCTTTCTATCTGCAGAATGATTGTGGGTGTCGAACCTCTGCTAGGGGTCTCAAGTTTATTCAACGTGGTTTAAGAAATCACTATACTGGTTCTTTTAAATGATTTGATAAAAATTTTTATTAGATTTTTCTCCAAGCTACACAGCAGTCATAATTAACAAACCCAACTGCCATTCAAGCCAGAATACATAGATCCAAAGGCCACAGCGTGTGTTCACAGGCAGTGCTGTGCGCATCTCCCTGAAAGCAAGATAATGTCAGGCGAGAGGGAAGCCTGCAGATAATGCATTCTAGAGTACCGGCATTGACCTACACTGTTTGACAGAAACATTAAAACATGGAGAGATCTGACACATTCTACTGAAATTTCCTTTCCCAAAGGTAGCCAGGCTTCAGGCCTTGAGAACGGTTGGAAATTTTGAAATGTCTCATGTCTATTGTTACTGTTTTCTTGTCACATAGAAAAGGCTAGACGGCACTTTCTCCTGGTCTTGCCAGTAAATTGGTTGTGTAGGACCGCGGTAGAGAGATGAACATGTTATTCCTAAAGCTTTAGAGATTTCCCAGAACCCAAATTCAGCTTTAAACCTGTCCTCCTCTTTACCTGTTCTTTCCATATTATTTGCATTCTTTTACTCAGGAAGGTTGCATAGACATATACACAGTGCTGTGTAAAGAGTGGATTTCGTTGATTACAAAGCTGCATCTTAGCAGTGCAAATGATTCCGAGAAAGGCTGGGCACTAGTGCATGGCGTAGTAACAAAATTCTGCAATAAACCACGAGATGGCGCTGTAACTACAGCCAAGGTTTTGCTAAATCCGAGAGGGTTTCCCTATTAAGGATTCTTTAATTTGTGGCAAGCACTCACAGGCCTGTGTGTGGCGCTATTGATGGTTAAGTTTTAGAGGCAACTGTAGTTTTCCGTTTTTCTTAAATATTTTCTTAATTTGTTACTAGGTGACTTTCATGTGTGAATAAACAGGATACCAACACTATATGAAAGCACATCTGTAAATAGATATTTTTTATATTGCTGTTCCAGGAACTACGATATTTTTCTTATAAACTTTGTTTAAATGGGGGGAAAATAAGCTGTGCTCAAAACCACAGAAAAATTTTTGTCTTGTACATCCTCAAGAAGACATTTCTCATTGCAATTTTAAAAATGGGTTGGTTTCTGCAATCAATAGGCAAGAAGCACACTGTTCCTTATAGTCCGATTCAATTGAAAAGCACTTAATTCAACATCTCAAGGGCAAAGGCGATTTTTGAGAGCTCAGGTAGTTCTCTGTTTTCACTTATGGAAAATAGTGTATTCCTGAACAAACTAAGTGCAATGCTGTGGGGACATAAGCAGTGAAGTTTGTATGGATTGTTCTTGGCAAAGTCACCTTCTCTCCAGACGTGTGTGACATGAGATCTAAGACATATTTGCTAGGCCCAGGAGAGTTGCAGAACATGAAGCAGAGCTTTCAGACTGAGGGGGTGGGTGGTCATTTCTCCAAGTGAATGTGACATGAGAAGTTTTGAAAGCACCCAACATACCTTCTTCACCGCCCTGCCTGATGACCATAGGGTCTTCCACAAGGTCTTCAGAGCCAGCTGAGAGAGATGCCAGCTGGGAGCACCTTAGAACCACAGCGATCAATTCTGATGTGTGGATTTATAGTCTAGGGAGGGGACAGACAGTGATGTTTGAAAGCTCCCCCTATATTAGGTGATTGTATCGTGTGCAGAGAGGGTAAAGAATCGTTGGGTTAGTGAACTAACTGGACAGAAGAACTGTAATAGAGGATACACCTGTCACCCCCAGCCCCCTTAGTCCCCTGATGATACTTGAGCGATTGCCGCGTAGCGCCTTAGACCCTCTGGAAGGCACGGAGTGGAGAGGATTTGTAATAGCAGCCTGGAGTCGTTAGAGGTAGGCAAGGTAATTTCTACAGGAAGAGTTGGATCCCATCCAGCCCTGAATGTGAAGCAGAGGAGAGAGAAACACCACCAACTGTCAGAATCCTCAGTGTATGAGACGCCTGGATTTATGCTACTTTGTTTAATCTCATCACTGTCCTGTAAGGTGAGTGTCACCCCATTCACTGCAGATGATGATAGAGCATCTCTTAATTAGTCTCTTCTTTGCCCAGGGTCACATAGGAAATAATTGAAAAGACGAGGATGCTGCACCATAGAAAGCAAGCCTGGGATGAAAGGAGGAGGAAGCCTGGAGGACAGACAGGTGGCATCAGAGACTGGTGCCACCAGCAAAAGGGCGCCAGGCTATAGCAACAGCCAGCTTCGGTCTGCACGACTTGGAAGCAACTTGATCCTAGAGACCGGCAACTCCCACCCTGCCTGGGGCGACACCCAGGTCCTAACATCATGGTCCCCATCTTGCAGGTGAAGAGACTGGTGCTGAGAGGTTAAGTGAGGCTCCTGAGGCCTCACAGGGGGAGTAGTAGGGCAGCGGTGTGGCCCCAGGCACTCCCACCTGCAGGGCCCTGAGTTCCTCTCCCCCTGCAGAGCCCTGCTTTCCTCTCCCCCTGCAACCTCTGCTTTGTGGCACACGCTTAGCATCCTCAGTTTCCACCTCTCCACCTGCTGGCTACACCTGAAACTGGACTCTCCCTAGGGTCTCTAAGAGGAGCATCTGCCAGGGATGCCGGGATAGCTCAGCAGTGGAGTGCTTGCCTTGCAATTGTGAGGTCCAGGGTTCAGTTCCTGGCCTCACCCCTGCAAACCCATATGCTGAACTGCAGCGCAGCTGGTAACCACTGAGATGGCTCAGCAGTGAAGGTTCTCACCTCCCATGCGGGAGGTCCCCAGTTCAGTTGCCTCCCTGTGTGGCCCCATATCCACCTGTGTGGAGTGAAAACATGGCACAACTAATGATGCACAACTATGGAGACTGCTCTGGGCCCTCCCCTCTTCTTTCTCTCTCACACACACACCTTCTCTTAGAACAAAAAAAATAAGTCTTTTTTTTTTTTTTTTATAAAGAGGAGCGCCTGCCCATTCTGTACCCCCATAAGCACAGCACCCAGAGGCAGGGTCAGACTTGGTCAGCTCCCCAAGCTGTTTTCTCCACCTCCCTTAAAAAATCTCAGCTCACAGCATCTGCCAATCAATGTTCTTTTTCATTTGTCTACGCCCCTTGTGTACTGAGGCTCCTGCACTCCCTTGCGTATCGAAAGTCCCACAATGACAAACCGGCGCCTCTGTGCCCTGAGCTCCGGTGACCTGACTCTTGGTTCCCCATGAGCCACTCACGATACCCTGGACCTTTCTATCACCCTTCCCGACAAGTTTAAATCTAACTCTGAAGATCTTAAACTCCACTGTTCTCTCTTAGATCCTTTTCGCCAAAGGTTCTCAAAACTGGAGGTAGATCAGAGTCTCCCAGGGGAGGTTACACACCGCTGGCTGAGCCTCAGCCCCCAGGTGCTGATTCCCAAGGTCTAGCCTCGAGCCCTGGAATCCGCGTGTCTGAGAAACAGCCAGGTGATGCTGCTGCTGCTGACGTGGCACCACACTTAAGCTCTGGAGCTGTTCTCAGCCCAGGCGGCATATTTGAGTCGCCTGGGGAGCTTTATAAGCCAGTTATGCCCAGGCTCCACCCAAGGCTAATTAAGACAGAATCTCTAGAGAAGGGGCCTTCCCGTTCTTTCAAAGCCCCCTGGTGATTCTGAGGAACAGCTAGCACGGAGATCTACTGCCCTAAGTATCTCTACCTATGTGTTTCCTCAGTCCTGGCCTTGCTTGGCAAAATTGCAATCTTAGATCAGTCTGACTCTGCTCTTTCAGCTTCTAAACCTGGGCTGCTGAACAGGCGCCATCATGCGGATTCAGACCATTAAAGTGAAGAGCTTCTGGTCTCTGTGGGGTACTCAGCACTGCTCAGCAGTTATTTGACGGGTCCCCTGCCAGCTTTCTCAGCCCCCACTACAGCACTCTCTTCTCCAGGCTCCTCAGGCCTCCGACTCAGTCACAGGCCTCCACCAGATCAGAGAACCTCTGAGCCTCAGTTGCCTGATCTGTCAGAGGGCAATAGCACTACCTAGCAGACGGCATTCCAAGGGTTAGCAACAAAGGCGGAGTGCCAGGTGAACGAAGAACTCACCCACAGTACCGCTAGGGGCAGGGTATGTTGGTGCATAAATGGCCAAGAACCCTCCCCTCCATTTCCTGTTTGCCTGCCTCCACAGTTTATCAATGGGTCAGAGGAAATACTATCTCTCCCTGTCATTTCTGCCTAGGTCTGTCAAATATGAAATGTTTCCCTTCTGGAAAATTTCAGAAGTTGCCCTTCTCTCCACCTCCTCACTCGCTTCCGGGGCGCGGGGGGTGAGCTTGGGAGATGCAACAGGCACAGCGGGCCAGCCTGTTTCGTTCTCTCCTTGGAGTGGCCGTGCCTGGAAGCCCCATGTCTCCTCCTTGGCCACACCTGGTACGTGGTTTTCTCTGGCACAGGATGCTGTGATCAGCAGCTGGTCCTGTGCCTGGTGGGAGGAACCTTAATGCCTCTTTGAGGCCCGAGTCAGCGGAGTGTGTGGGGTGGAGAGGAGGGCGGAGGGAGGGAGGGAAGGCCCAGGCCCAGGCCCAGGCCCCATATACACACTAAGCTTGCTTCGCACAATACATCCGGTTGGTAGGTCTCTGGTTCCTCATTTCTCAGTTGGTTCCGCATTGGGAGGGAAGCACCTAGGGCGGTGATTACGTCCCCCAGGCCCCATCACAAGTCACCTTCCCCAGTACCCCTCCATGTCCTGATTCTATCCCTTCTCTCTTCCTCAGGGACAGCGTCTGTCAATCATCTCGTCTATGTGAGTCTTCATCCTCTCCCTTTCTGCAGGTTCCTCCTCTACAGCATGTAGAGCTATATATAATACTTATAGTGCAATTACATATAACATAATTTTACTCAAAAGCTATACAGTAGACTCAGTTAACCGGCATCCCTGGGGATTGGGAGATGCTGGACAAATGTAAGTAGACTCTCTGCTACCTGAAAGTCAAGCAACCAGCAAAATCTGTAATTTACTTCATGTATATAATTTAATTTATATAATAATAATGAAAATATTATGAATATAATACATATAAATGCAAAACTGAAGTCTTTTCCCTTTTAGGAAAAAGAAGCCCCCAACTCATTTCCTAGATGTGGCCAAGTGCACGCGCTGCCCGCACTCACCCTGCTTCTTCACCTCCCATCCCCTCGTCCACCTACAGCCTGGATCCTGCCTACAGCTCCAACCATTCAGCTGAAACTGTTCCTCCCAAGGCCACCCCTGGCCTCCTGGTGCTACATTCAGTGCTCATTTCCCAGCACTTACCTTACTTATCAAGTCCGCAGCACTTGACACTGTTGACCAAACCCATTTGCTTGATAGTTGATGCAGTTTATGTCCTTTTCCGGTTTCCCTTTTGACAGAGGCTGGACTGCTCCTTCAGCTCTTCTGAAGTGTCTTTACCCTCTGTGCCCCTTACATGCGGGTGCTCCCTGGAGCGGGGTCTCTTCCCTCCTGCTCCCCACCCTTTGGCCTTTCCTCACACAGGCACAGCCCCTCCGTGTGAGGCTGTGGATGGGAACCTCTCATTCCCCGCTCCTGGAGAGCACTCTTCAGCCCAAGACCGCAGCTCCTGTGGCTGTGGACCATGCTGCCTGGCTGTCCCGGGGCACCTCGAATAGAGTCTGCAACCGACCTGCCATCTTTGGCTCCCACCATCCCCCACACCCCCATCTTCAAACCCCAACAATGCTCAGCACCTCTCTATGACCTATATCACCGTAGGACGGGTCCTGAGGTGTGCCAGGACATTCCATCTGAGTGGCTGCGTGACACCCTCTTCAGACACCCTCACTGGGGCTTTCATGCTCCAGGAAATAGGAGTCTCTGTGGTCCCTCCACAGGCTGAGTTTCTGGGCCTGTCAGGCTTGGCTCATGCGGTGGACCCTGCCCAGCCTGGCCTTTTTCACGCAGCCTGCAGCTTCAGCTTGTCAGCACTTTCTCTATGAAGACCTCCCAGGGCCCCATCTGGCGGGGTGGGGTGCCCCCTTACAGATTTCCCTAACTCCAGGTGTATGGGTGTAATGTATCATTAAAGCAGTGCGTTGTCAACTCTATTTCCTCCTCCCCAGCTCACCCCACCCCATGCCCCCAGAGGCAGTGAGCCCATTGAGCTACTTGGGGATTCTGTATCCCCAGTGCCTGACACAGAGCTTAGTACCAGGTAAGTGCTCAACAAACATTTGGTCTCACAAATGGTAAGCTCCACTCAAGGGGCCTGGAGGCCAGATGGGAGCATGGCATAACCCTGGCTGTGCGAGTTAGCTGTTGGGTAACCTTGGTTTTCATTTCTGTAACCATAAAATGAGATGGGATTTTAAATGAGTGAGTGCTTATTGAGCAATTAATTAGTGGCTGGCACTAGTAAGAATTATTATTATTATTATTTGTAAGATTTAATTTTATTATTTAAGGATGGTGAGAGAGAGTGAGAGAGAGAGAGAGAGAAGGGGGAGGGCCCAGAGCAGTCGCAATAGTTGTACATCATTAGGTGTGACATGGTTTCATTCCACACAGGTGGATATGGGGCCATGAAGGGCAGGAGCAGAACCAGGGCCCTCCTGCATGGGAGGCAAGAACCTTTGCCACCATCCTTTCCGTTACCAGTTGTGCTGCAGTTCAGCACATGGGTCTGCATGGGCCAGGGCTCTAATCTTGGACCTCGAGATTGTGAGGCAAGAGCTCAACCGCTAAGCTATCCCAGCATCCCCAGTAAGCATTCTTATTGAAGTGGGAGCAACCTGGATTCTGTGAGTAAGTATCTGTTTATTAGGCCACGAAGGGGGAGGAAGAGATGGCTGCTTCACTCAGTGGGGAGGTTGAGGGTGGGGGCATGGGGAGAGAAAAGGACACAGAGCAAGCAGTATAAGGTGAACTCTGGGAAAATGAATGAATAACATATCTTTGTTTAGTCAAGAAAAGCAAACGCTCCAGTTTCTACAACCCAATACCATATTGTGTAAATGGCACAGTGTATACTCTAGCCAATGGTGACGAACCTTTTGGCAATTGAGTGCCAAAGTTTATGAAATAAGAGTATACTCGCTCGACTCACGTGCCAACCCATCGAGTGAGATAGAGGTATCGATTATTTTTATGTCTATAAGAGCATAAACAATAATTTTTTAAAATGGTATTCACAGCTCTGCGTACCTAAATAATTGCTCTGTGTGCCACTTTGGGCACGTGTGCCATAGGTTCACCCCCCCTGCAGTCTAGGCTTTCTTTGTATGAGGAATTTTAGCATGAGACTATAAAAGGATATAGTTTATTATTTAACAACTTTAAATCCTAGATTCCTTGTTTATAAATCAGAGATATAATGCCTCTTTTATAAAGAAACCATAAAAATGAAGTTACGGTTTTAAAGGTTTTTTTCTAACCTATTTTTGAAAAGTGTTGTATAAGGATAGGGCATCATAGTGATATTATCATGAATAAGGCCTATAAGCCTCAACTATGTATCTTGTTGAATTTTTTAAACTTCATTTTATTTTTAATGTATTTATTTATTTATTAAAGATTTATTTTATTGATTTTTGACAGAGAGAAACAGAGACAGAGAGAGACAGAGAGAAGGGGGAGGTCCCAGAGCAGTCTCCATAGTTGACATTAGTTTTCCATATAGTTTCACTCCACAGGTGGGTGCAGGGCTGCGCAGGGCAGGAACTGGGCTGGGAACTTCCTGCATAGGTCCCGGCAAGAACTGAACTGGGGGCACACCCCAGTTCAGCATGTGGGTCCGTATGGGCCAGGGCCGGGATTCGATCCTCGGTCCTCGGGGCTTCAAAGCGAGCGCTTTGCTTGCTGAGCCATCCCAGCTTTCCCTAATGTGTTTATTTTAAAATGCATTTTCCTGATAACTATCATAAATGTCCAGTGAACTCTAAAATATAATGAACAATAATAAAAATAAATGGAAACTAAGTTAAACTAAGAACCACTACATATGGCTCTGTTATAAAAAGATCAGAAATACAGGTATGTGGAAACTATTTTATTTCAGATAATGATCACTTCATGAATTATTTTTCAGTTTAAGGACATTCCCAACAACAACAACAAAACAACAAAAGTTAAACCCCTTTTTTCTTTTAGATTTGCTAGACTGCTTTTCAAAATACCCTGTTACAGTTGATGTTAGCAGTATTGAAAATACTGGAAATGTAATGGACTCACTTCCCTTTTCTTGATGGGACAATTATATCAATACACATCAAGTTCTACTGCCTTCCCCATGAGGCCAGCCCATAGATTGGGTCGTCCCCTGTATTCCATGAGGATGCTTTGTCTTAGCTCACATGGAGAGGTAGAATTTAAGCTGCCACGTCGCTCATCACAACCAGTAACTATTCCTGAAGGGTTCTTACACGTGATTGAGTCTTGAACCCTGTCAGCTCCTCCTTTTACCCACCAATACTCAACAGAAGAGTAACATAGTATTTCTAACTCCTTAGCCTTTGTGGGTTCACCTGGGGGACACTGATGATTGTCTTGGCTCCCTTCTCAGGTCATCAGACCATCCTTGCTGATGGAAAGAAATATGGCAAGTGGGAGCATAGAGGGCTATCCAGCCATAAACGCCTCTGCTTTTCATATTATGTGGCTGGATACTTTCTGGATAGCCCTTGTGTAGAGAAGAGTGATGTAAATAAATGGTAAAGGATGAAAGGAAGTGAGAGAAAAAGGTGAGTTTAGGGAGAAGTTCAGCTTTGGCACGGGGGCCGGAATTATGTCTCAGGCTAGCTGGTGTAGTTGGCTAAAGTCAATTGCCCTGACCTGGGATTTGGCCCCTATGGGGTATGTCACATGAGAGGAGACTGGGACATCATAGGGCTTTGCTGGCATTAACAATATTCATGAACAGTAAACTTATTTACTATCTAGGTTTGGGGGTCAGTCCAGAAAGGCATTCACTATTTATCTATTCACTCATTCGCTACATCAACATTCTTGATTACCATGCTACAAAAATTGTCTTTCAAAAACTAAAATAAAGTTTAAACTCATTGGCTGCTCTTTGGGCTTTTGGTTTATTTCCTTGCCACTATAGCTTTTCCCTTCAAAACACTCAACCTGATTTTCTAAGATGATGACAGTGGGGCTGAAGATGCAAATAATCAGAAGTAGGCTATGCTAGCTGACTAACTTGCACATTTGAAGACATAATATCACAGCCTCTGGTCTCTGATTAGTTTAATCAACCGAGTCTTCTGATGACTCTGAAGGAAAACATATTCCTGAGAGCAAAGGATGGTCAGATTTTCATTACCTCTTGGAAGCTGGCTGCCCATTGAGGAAGGCTGTGTCCAACTGCAGAATTCACCTACAAGGAAAAGAGGTTTAAATGGCCTGACACAGTATCTGTCATCAAAGGCTCCAAGAAAATCCAATACATAGTCCCATCAAAATAAAGAGCCCCCAAATTCACTAGATTATTCCTCCCGCCTCTTAGAAAGGCCCCTGAGCAGTAGTCAACTGGCATTAGCCTCTTTCTCTCCTGTTTATTCAATTGTGGGTATGTGGCCAGATCTGAACAAACTCAAAGTACAAATATCATCAATTCTAAGATGAAAGCCAATGTTTTACTTTTCTACAGAGAACTGTGTGGGTTTTGTATGAGGAAAAAAGTAATATTTAATGTAGAATGCTGAATAAGTATTTCCTGATATATCAGAGCAGACCAAAACATATTTCTTCAATACGAAACATGTTTGCCTACTCCCAGAAACCTAACATTAGCTTCTACCTTTAATCAACTAGCAGCAACCAATGAAACTGTGGTGGTTTGTATGCCAGGAAAGCTGCAACAGACTTGCCGACCACGGGAGCCGAAGGGAGGAGAGGGACAAGCATGCGTGTCTAAGGAGGGTGTCAGCTGAGCAGACACCAGCTCCAGTTTTTATAAAAGAGCACATTATAAGGTTCTTCCAGTTGATCAGCCAGAGTATCAGTAGTGGCTGAGCTCCCTAAAGCTTCAAAACATGCAGTGACTCATTTGATCCTTCAGTTCTGCTGGTGGGAATTCTTAGGCTGCCAGCCCTGGTCATGGGAATTATCCATGTGGTTTCTTCAGATACAGGAAGACTTTTCAAGTGTGGCAAGTCCCAGGAGATGGCATGGGTCCACCAGAAGAGTGGTATTTTTCTCTCTGGAAAGAATGGAGTTTTTGAGAATCATTGTGCTCTGAAGTAATTTCCTTTAAACTATGGGAAGGACAAGTCCCTTCATATGCACAGGCTAACCGGCTACCACTTAGTGAGACGTGCCCATGTCCTGGCCATTGTACTATGCATTTCACATGCATTTTCTCACTTAACGCTGCCAAGAAACCTGGAAAACTGGTGTCATCATCTAGACCAGGGATTACTAACCCTGTGCCCGCGGGCGCCATGGCACCCATGGCCCGATTTGTGTGCTCCCGCCATTATTTGACTGCATCAGAAGTTCTTCATAAACACTAAGTAACACTATCATTTATTTTTATACATTTGTTAGAATTTTAAAATATTGTTGGAGTATCTACACAGGTTTGTTATATTCGTTGGTATGTTTGCGATATCGTATGTATAAGTGTTTCCCCAGCTTTCGCCTTTGTACATGTGGCGTCTTGTGTAGCCGCTGCACTCTTTACACTCTCCTCCCCCCAACCGGGAGACGCCAAGTTGCCGTTTGGATTGCGGTTGTTGGGCTGATCGGGTCGTGACGGTTAGCTAGGATCACAGTGTTTTGATATATTTGATTTTAAATGAACTAAAAGCGAGGTAGGTGATCTATTATTATGGTGGCAATTTGATATGATATTGTAGTTCTATAACTATTTTTATTTTTATTTTTTTAGTCCTAAAATGAGTGGACCAAATAAGAGAAAACGAACCTATAATTTTAACACAGACTGGGAGGAATCATATTGTTTCATTAATTTAAAAGGTAAATGCATTTGCCTGTTGTGTGGCAGTAGTATTGCAGT
>PVKE010010610.1:0-42076 GCA_004027555.1 Craseonycteris thonglongyai | reverse complement strand
CACTAGATATAAGGTGATGGAAGGGGAACTGATACTGAGTGATGGGCACATAATACGATGCATGAATGATGTGAGGTGGACTTGTACATCTGTAAACTGTCTAATTGTTACCAACCAATGTAACCTCATCAAATTTAACAATAAATTTAAAAAAAAAAGAATAAATGTAATATTAAAAAAAATAATAATAAATAAATAAATAAATGAATTGGACTATATCAAACTTAAAAGCTTCTGCAAAGCAAAGGAAACCATCAACAAAGTAAAGAGGCAACCAATTGAATGGGAGAAAATATTTGCAAACAACACCTCCGATAAGGGGCTAATATCTAAAATAGATAAAGAACTCATACAACTCAATAACAAAAAAATAAACAATCCAATTTAAAAAGGCAGAAGACTTAAACAGGCACTTCTCTCCTGAAGACATACACATGGACAACAGATATATGAGAAGACGCTCAATTTCACTAGCTATTAGGAAAATGCAAACCAAAACCACAATGAGATACTACCTCACATCTGCTAGGATGCCTATAATCAACAAGACAAAGAACAAGTACTGGAGAGGCTGTGGAGAAAAAGAAACCCTCATGCACTACTGGTGGGTATGTAAATTGCTACAACTGCTATTGAGAACAGTGTAAAGATTACTCAGAAAACTGGGAATGGATCTACCATATGACCCAACAATTTCCTTTCTGTGTATCTTCCAAAAAAACTTGAAAACCTTGATCTGTAAAGACATATGTACTCCAATGTTCACTGCAGTGGTGTTCACAATGGCCAAGTTATGAAAACAACCAAAGTGCCCTTTGTCAAATGACCGGATAAAAAAAGCTGTGGTACATATATACAATGGAATATTACTCAGCTATGAAAAAGGTGAACTACTATTTGCAACAACATGGATGGAACTTGAGATTATCATGCTAAGCAAAATTGGTCAGACAGAAAGAAACTAAGAATCATATGACTTCACTCATGTGGAATATAAAGCTGAAAACAACAGAGAAACAAAACCTCATGGACATAGTCAATAGTTTAGTGATTACCTGAGGGTAAGGGGCAGGGCTGGTAGGAGAGGAGGAAGGGGGAGCCAAATATATGGTGATGGAAAAAGAACTGACTATGGATGGTGAACACATAATATAGATTATATACTATAGAATTGTATACGTGGAACCTATGTAATATTTACCAGCCAATGTCATCCCAATAAATTTAACAATAGAAAACAAAGCTATTGCTTCCAAATCCTGGGAACTCCTTTCAGCATTTTAGAAAATAAAAGAAGGCTAGAAAATTATGAACTCACATTTAACAGGATGAGTCCTAATAACTAACTGTATGTAATTATATACTGCTGCTGTAGAAGAAATAATAGTATATTTTTAATAGCTGCTGTGATGCCCACTAATACTATGATCTTAGATTTATATTGGTTCATATTGATGTCATTTGTAACAGTTAAAGCCTAAACAGAGAACTGGTCATGCTATAAAATTATAAATAAATACAAAGCTCCTGACCAATCACTCTCAAATCTTCATATAGATTTTGATAGATGTTCTTCACAATGTAATTAAATT
The DNA here is from genome assembly GCA_004027555.1 of Craseonycteris thonglongyai. Taxonomy (NCBI): domain Eukaryota; kingdom Metazoa; phylum Chordata; class Mammalia; order Chiroptera; family Craseonycteridae; genus Craseonycteris; species Craseonycteris thonglongyai. The sequence continues at coordinate 40,484 of PVKE010010610.1, read as the reverse complement.
ACAGCATTTTATTTCAAAGTTCCTTTGCAAATAAGACATTATTTTGTCATTAAAAAAAATCCTTAAGACATAGGCAGCAAAATCTTGCTATTTCCATTCTGGGATGAGAAAATAGATGTGTAAATTATAAGGGTCCAAAAAACTGAAGGAAAATAGGGGCTAGCAACCCACATGTCTCACTAATGGTAACTGTTATATATGTAAAAGGCAGGAACATAAGAGCTGTGTCAATGATCAATGTCCAAGGAGGAGGTACACAGGAGGTGCACAAGGACTGTATCAAGTCTTAATGCAAGAAAACTTAATAACAACTATACATGTGTATATATACACAGTATATATATATATATATATACACACACACACACACACATACATACACACACACACACACATACGAGGGCTGTCCAGAAAGTACCCAGCCATGTAATATAAAAAATAGAGGCATTTATGGCTGGATTTTTTTTTCAAGACAACTCCTGTATATGTTGATGTATTTACACCAATGAAGAAGAAAAACTAAATGTCACAAAGAAACAAAGGGTGGGAATGGAGCCAACCGTATTGCTTACAACATACCTAGAAGGATAGAGCCCCCCAAAATTAACAGAGAAATAAAGAGGAACAAGCATTAAGAGCATCAACGATGCAAGGAAAGCAGCACAAGGGACAACAGAAATGAGGGAATCCAAGCATTGAATATAGAAATGCATACGGCAGAGAACCCATGTGGTTGGACAAAATCAAGAAGCTAAATGAGCAGGGCTACCCCCAGAGGGAGGAGTTTGAGTGGGACCTGTGCCTCATCTTTCAGAACCACAGGCCACCTAACAAGGTAAGTGGCTCTTCCTGCTTTCATTTCATTTTCTTCCCATTGAGTCACTCTGCCCTCATTTCTTGATGCTTAGAAACTTTAGTTTTCCTCATCCTATGATGAGTCTGTACAAGGAAGGGTTCTGGAAACGATTGACTTTCTAAACTCTGGATTTAGGCTCACCATGAAGAGAAACAGTGAGTCACAGGGTGTCCCTGCAGCCCGAACCCCAGGTCCCTGAGAGCTCATTCCCCTCAGAAAAGGTGACAGATGCCCATTGAGAACAGTAGCGTCCTCCCTGCTCCAAACCTAAAGAGAAGAGAATTGCATCTTAAAGTCATACTGTGCTTTCATCTCTCCCCTAATATACTGACTCAAACTTCTCAGAAACCTAAAACTCCAGATTCCTTTGCAGGCACATAAGCTATGTAGTTAACAGGGGTCACCAGAGGGGCAAAGAAGTGACCACATGAAAGGAAGATCACTGTACTTAGACACTGTGTACTATTTGAACTGTTGCCAATAACATGAATTGCCCTCCTAATTTTCACCAAAATAAACAACTTAGTAAAAAATGAGTAAGAGTCCCCAAGTGTAGTAATGACTTCCCATTTCTGTCTAATTTTAAAGAAATAATTATGCACTTACAAAGCACAAGCTACTCCTTAGCCGAATGAGTTTTTAAGCTTAATCTAGTTCATGTAATTAGGGCATTTAGGACAAGAGTCCTGATCTTTCTCAATTGCAGTGTCTAAATACTGATAACGGGTATCCGTATTTTTGTTTTGTTTTGTTGTTGCACTGCCATGACTTTGGCCTAACCGAGGCTGAATCAGAGAAGAATTTCCAGGAAGTGTTCGTTATTCAAGAAACAAAGAACAGCTGGCTGATGTAGCAGATCCTGACAGTACTGAAAAATCCCCTTTTGGGGCACATGTCTCATCCCCCAGCTGCGGTGAGACTTGGCTGCTGCCACTCCTCCCAAAGTTTTGACTTTGGCCAAATAAAGGCAGCTTTACCTGGAGCTGACACACCTTTGGCCTGGGGGTGTCTGCCTTCCCATGGGTAGAAGGAATGTGTGAAGTGATTCGTGCTCCCCACTGGGGTTAGGCTGGAGCTAGTCTCTAGCTGGGGCCACATCCTTGCTCAGTTTTCCCTCCGCCTCCTGCTTCTTGGCTAGTCTACAATAAATCACTTTCTTAAGCAACTTCAGCTCAAGCTCTGCTTCTAGGGAACCCCAACTTAAAGTAATGGTCCTAACAAGCCAGTCCCCCAAAGGATAGGGTTCTGAGTTGGATCACTGTCCAGCTGGATGGTGACAGGCAGAGTATCGATAGTCCCTGTGGCGCTATCACGGTGGCAATGATGAATTTTCACCTGTAGGAAACTGCATGTCATATAGTGCATGGGTACACCAGCTGATAAAATTCTCTGCATTTACAAAGGCAGAAATAGTAAATGGAAGAACTGTGGATTTGGGTGACTATTTCTAAGTTCCACTAATGTGTTTAAAAGAATAAATGACATGCTTAAATTTATTAATCACCACATAAGGCAAAGAAGCTTCCATATCTGCAGCTGAAAGGTAGTCAGTTATGAAGGCCTGGCATAGGCCCTAATGTTAAGAATGGTAGGACTTCAGAGAAGACTGAAATCTAAGCTCAGGGGGGCCTCTTATTCCAAAGTCAGGGCACTGACAAAGAAATGAAGCCCTGAAACTCAGAATGGGGCTTTCTACATAGTTGTACCTGATAACACTCCAGGTCCCTCCATGCCTACTGGGCCTGCAGACGTGTCCCCTGACCCTTATTAGAAGACAGACCCTCCCCATCTTGCTGCAATGAAGTCCATGCATGACCCAGTCAACAGAAGTCAACATGACCCAGTGGGCAAGTCCTGGGTGGGGCTGCGAGGTGAGGAGAGGGTTTGTCCTCCGAGGGAGCTGCAGGACTGGCCACCATGAACCTGCAGGTGACAGAGACTGGGTCTGCGGGTAGATCCTGGATGATAAATGGAGGCATAGGAACCTGGATCGGGAGAATCAACACAGGAGCCCTGTTCTGTGCCGCAGACGTTAATCAGCCAGGCAAGGGCCAAGGTCATGATTCCAATACTCTCCTGGGTGGCCCTAGAGGCTTGCTATAAGGCGTGGTACATACTTATAGAATTGGATTCCCCAGTAGCAAATAAAAGTTTAGATTTCATGACAATAGGGGCATGTTGCAAAATTCAACCTTTACAGCTGGACGAAATAATTTCTGTTGTACGCAACAAGGTAAGAATGACGCCTGGGTTGAGGTGGGGAGCTGACCCACAGATATCTACAGAGATAGCTAATAGGATTTGGTTTGGTTAAGGTAAAACACTTGAACAGCCAGTAAGAATATTATTTCATATATGCAATCAAAAGAAATTAAACATATATGATCAAATGTCTGAGGTCTGCTATCCCAATAAAAAGTTAAGATCCTGTGCCCAGTTTACAAGCCTGAGCAAACTATTGGACCTAGAACCTAACGACAGAAATGAGCATAAGAAACCTTGCACACATAATAGTGGGGACGCCCTGAGTTCTTCACCAAAAGGCTATTTATTCAAGTAACCATATGCTAGGCAACAAAAAATACACAGATCTTTAAAGCATTGTTGATACAGCATCTGAGTTGATATTAATGCCTTGGGAACCAAACCACTACCATGGTCCCTGTTAGAGTAGAGTTTACGGAGGTAAGGTTATGTCTATCTAACAATGAGTCCCCAAATGTATAATCAGGACACACATAACAGTTGCCCATCATGGTTCTTAACCTATCATTCCTTAACCTAGGAAATAGCAATGACTGTCTTAGGGAAAGCCACGCAGAAGGCCCTTAAAATTAGTTTTACCATTATCATTATTATGCTAAAAATAGCAATTTGAAAGCAATATCATATTCCTGGGGAAGGAGGGAATGACAGAGATGAGTGCCATCTGCAGAGATTTACATATGCACCGGTCTAATCCCTGTTACATCTTCATTTGATACAGCATTCTAGCTTCTGAAAGAGCGAGGTGATTCACGGCTACTCAATGACTACTAGAAACTTCAGCTTGCAGCAACAAGCTCTCAGACCTTGGTGGACTGCATTCCTGCTTATAGCAGTGCCTAAGCAGGGATCCCAGTCGGTGGCCCTGTGCTTCTGCAGAGCACAGCTAATAGTCCCAAATGTCCAGACAGTTTGGTGGGCAGTTCTGCCTGATTTGGGTCCCTGGTGAGGTCATACCAGCATGGTGCCATTGTACTACCCCACCCAGGCGATAAAGCAACTTCGCAGCCGCAGCCAACAGCTGAATATAGCTCCTGGGCCTGGGCCTCCAGAGATTCCAGGGAGCTCAGCAGCCACTGGGACAAGCTGATGGTACTGAGGAGCCACAGAGCCCAGTCTTCAGCCCTGTCCAACAACAGAGCCCACCTGAGACCCTGGCTAGTCACCAACACAGACTGCACCCTTACCTATGTAGGCGTCTTACCAGTGAGCCCACCCAGTCATGGTGAGTCCCAGAGTAGGAACCTCACCCAGAGCCTAAAGAGCAAATTTGGCCAACAGTGGAGCAGTCTCTACCCACCCCCAACTGCACAATACAGCTGGAGACCCTTCCAAACCAGAGTGTGGACCAAAACTACTGATGAGCCGAGCAGAGCCAGTGGCCTAACTGATTATGAAGCCAACCTGTGGTCCTGCCAAATTCAGGGAACAGTATTATGTCTCAGGTTTCCAAAAAGCACAGAGTGGGGCCCATTTGAAAGTAAAGTCCTGCCTGTGGCCCTTCCTAAACATGGAGTCCAGTCAGTGGCACCATCAGGCTGGGGAGCAGAACCTGAAACTCTACCCAAAATGGAGCTATTGCAAGGTCCACCCTGTAACATTACCCAATAACCGAGTCCAACCAGTGCTACCACCCTGGCAGCATAAGCAGACCAGAGTGATTGCAGAGCGAAGCAAGGGGGCCCCTCTGACTGCAGTGCACAGCCTGCAGCCTTGCACACTCAGGAAGCCCAACCACCAGAAAGCTCAGCCAGCATCCACCCCTCATACTCAGCGCACAGCAGTGGCCTTACCCAGCTTAGACCCAGCTCAACATGCTCCACCTGCCCACGAAACTACCAGCTAGTCCACCCAGTCCCCTGAGCTGAGCTGACAGATGATCTTTTCCTGCTGAAGCAAACCTGTATCTGTTGCAAGTGGAGACCACTTACTCAAGTGCAATCATACCCACAAAAGAAATCAAGAATCATAAAGAATCAGGTAAATGTGATACCACCTAAGTAAACTAATAAACTCTAACAACTGCCCCTAAAAAAGAGAGATCTATAAACTTTCCGACAAAAAAAAAAAAAAATCAGAATAATTCTCTTAGAGAAGTTAACTACAAGAACACACAGACAGACAATTAAATTAAACAAGGAAAAGAATGCAGGAACAAAAGAAGACATTCAACAACAAAAAATCCTATTAAAAAGACAAACAAACAGACATCCTATAACTAAAGAATACAATGAATGAACTGAAAAATTCAATGAAGAACCTCAACAGCAGACTCCATCAACCACAAGAAAAAAGTAGGTGAACTAGAAGATAGGTTGTTAGAAATTATCCCTCAGAGAGGTTAAAAAAAAAAAAAAAGAAAAAGTGAAAAATACATATAGGACTTAGAAAATATCATTAATAAATGCATTTGCACAGTATGGGAATCCAAAAGAAAAAGTAAGGGACAGAAAATCTATTTAAAGCAATAATGATTGAAATCCTAAATTTGGGGAGAGAAGTGGACACTCACATTCCTGACGCTTAAAAAACCCAAGAGGTTGAACCTGAAAAGGGCTACATTAACACACTTTATAACTAAATTGTCAAAACTCAAAGACAAACAAAGAACGAATTTTGAAAGCAGCAAGAAAAAACTAACATCACATACAAGGAAGTTCCCTTAACACTATCAGTGGATTGTCCCACAGACACTTTGCAGGTCAAGAAAGAGTGGGATGATATAGTCAAACTATTGAAAGAAAAGAACTATGAGGCAAGATTGGTACTCAGCACAGCTACCTTATAGAATTGAAGGAGAAATAGACCCTTCCAAACACATGAATCTGAGTGAGTTCATCTCCACTAGAACTGCCTTATAAGAAATGCTGAAGGGTATTCTTCACACTAAAATGAAAGGATGGTAATTCACATGGTAAAAGCGTGACCTGAACTCGCAGTTATACGTGGCAGGGTGCTCTTTCTTCCTTAGGTACATGCACAGGAAATTCAGAGCAAGAAGGCAAAGGGTAGGCTCTGCCCATAACCCCCTGGAAGAAGGTGGCTGTGTACGTGAGCCCTTAAAACAAAAGTGAAATTCCACAACCATAACTCAATCTCCTACTTTAGCAAAGGAAAAAATATATATTGTTAGGTTATTTTGGCAACAATTTATGTCCCTTCAGTTTAGTTGGTTGTTAAGTATTGACTCCAATTGAAGTTTGATAGTGACCCATGTCTTCTCCGCAGTCACATTATTTGCTCTGTTATTTTGTTTAGGAAACAAGGCCGCTCTAAGTAGGTGTGTACTTGTGCTCCCGTGAACACAGAAGTACAACATGCATGTAGTTCTGCACGTGCATCTCCTAACAAAGGTGCAGCTGCGATGCACTGCACACAGCATCTCTCTCCCATGGGTGGGCAGGGGCTCAGGGACCCTGGAAACTCCGGGGTCTCCAGGAGCAGGGCTGGGGCTGGGAGTGGGCAGGGCTGGTCCTCAGAGACAAAGAAGAAACCAGGACAAACAGTTTTTCTGGGAAGCAAGTGGGAAATCTTAGAAAGGAGAAAGTCACAAAAAGAAACCAAAAACTCTGTATAAGCCCTTCCCAAGTCTCCTGACCTGACTTTCAAGCTGACTGGCAAAAAAGGTGAGACAGTTGGGGCTCTAAATACCAGCTTTCTTTTTTGGTAAAAGCTAAATCAGGAAATTTGTGTTGGATGTGTGGCAAAAAAACAAAAAAACAAAACCAGAAGCGGAGAGAGGGCAGAACCTTCCCTGCACCTTACATGTCATCAGACCAGAACCGGATTCACAGCAGGAGAAGTTGGATTCAGGGGGACACGTGAAAACCCTGGCTCTAGAGCAAGTCTGCTTCTCCAGCCCGTGGGAATGGGAACACCTGAGCAAAGTCTGTAAACTCTGCTCCCTCTTGGAAGCTGGGGGCAGCTGAGGAGAATGGGATTCACACGGATGGTTTTGGTGTCTTTGCACAATCAAGGGGACTCCTGCTCCTCCTCTGGGGTCCTCCTCCCCGCCTGGCCTCCAGGCTCTGACTGTCACTCCTTGTCCTCCCTGCCTGCTGCCGCATCTCATGACTCCCAGCCATGGAGGGGCTGCCGGGGGAGGAGTGTGGAGTCTCGGCACACAGAAAGTTACTTTCAGTTCTCTTTCCCCGTCTGGGTGGAGTCGTCTCTGTGTGAGTCAGTTCACAGACTTCCTGCTCAGGGATCCGGCAGCACAGGCAGCACTGGGCTCAGGCAGGGGCCACTGAAGGGACTGGCAGCTGGTCAGTTCACGGGACAGAACGATGGCCAGTGGGGACAGAGACCTCAGCACCAGGTCAGTCTATCTCCCTTCCTTTACTTCGCTCTCTGTGTTGCTGCTTTAGAGTCTGTCGTTAGATACTCATCGAAACCTTAACCTTAGATGAGCACACTCATACAGTATAATGAAAGGCAGGAATATGATATGAACTATAGGAATATGTTATGAGAAATCGGGTGTTTGAATTGCAGCAGAACGTCTTCGGTGTCAGAGCAGCTTTCCACACTCACATGACTCTTGTTTCACAACTGCTACTCAGTTGGCAGGCCCATCTGGAGTCCAATGTCCTCACTGACACCTTGTGGCAGCAATTTGTTATTTTCTCACGCTCTCTGTAACCTTTCGCTGTACCTTCACCTGGAGACTGTTGTTTCAAAGAACCTACCGTGCGTTAGGGAAGCCGGGATGGCTCAGAGGGGTAAGCACTCGCTTTGCAGCCCCCGGGGTCCTAGGATCGAGTCCTGGCCCCGCCTGTGAGGACCCATATGCTGAACTGGTTTGGCCCCCAGCTCACAGGGCCGTGCCCCAGTTTCCAACCTTCAAAAAAAGCAAGTAAAAAGAAAAAGAACATACTTTAGCAGATATAAAATCCAGGCGCAGACACATGAGTTATTTGCAAACCCTGAGTGATGTGGTCTGTGCCTGACCTGGGGATGAGTCAGCTCTGGCTGAGGGTCTAGGTTCTTCCTCCAGGGATTTTTTTTTTTTAAAGATTTTTTTAAATGATTAGTTTCAGCTGTACAAACAACATAGTGATTAGATATTTACACACCTCGCAAAATGATAACCCCAATAAGTCTACTACCCATCTGACACTGCTTACATATTAGAAAATTATCGACTATTCCCTGTGCTGTACCATACATCCCCGTCACTACTTTTTAAATTATAGTTGACATTCAGTATTATTTTATCTTAGTTTCAGATTTACAGTGGAATAGATATTTATATAATTCATGAAGTGACCCCCCAGAAGTCCAGCACCCATTTTGCATCACACATCATTTCCACAATGCGATTGACTGTACTCCCCATACTGCAGCCCACATCGCTGTGACTCCTTCAACCACCAATCTGCATCTCCCAATCCCCCACTTGTCCTACCAGACCTCCAAACCCCGCCCATCTAGCAATCACCTGTCTCTTCTCTGTATCTACGAGTCTGTTTCTTTGTTTTGGGTTGGTTTTTTTTTAAGATTTATTTTATTGTTTTGCCAGAGACAGAGTGAGACAGAGAGAGACAGAGAGAAGGGGGAGGGCCCAGAGCAGTCTCCATAGTGGTATGTGATCGGTTTTGTTTTGTTTTTAGTTGTTAAATTTATTAGGGTGACATTGATTGAAAACAATTACATTGTTTCCAGGTGTATAAACGTCATCAGTTTTTGACATGGTTTCATTTCACACAAATGGGCAGGGGCCTCACAGGGCAAAAACTGGGCTGCGGGCTTCTTGCATGGGAGGTATGCTCCCTAGAGCCAGGGGTGGAACCCGGGGGACGAGAACGAAAGCTGGGGCCTCCCACATGGGAAACACACCTCAGTTCAGCACATGGGTCCACACGGGCCCGGACTGGGATTCAGTCCTCAGTCCCTGGGGCTGCAAAGTGAGTGTTCAACCTGCAGAACCATTCCAGTTTCCCTGAATCTATTTCTGTTTTGTTTGTTCATTTATTTTGTTCTTTAGATTTCACATATAAGTGAGATCATACAGTATTTGTTATTCTCAGTCTGACTTATTCCACTTAGAATGATCTTGATCAAAGGGAGTAAAAGGAAGAGAAAGTAACAAGACACCAAAGACTAGGGCAGGCTGAGTATTTTCCTTTTTACTTTGAATTCTGTTCTGGAAAGGGTTATACCTCTGACAAGGAAATGGCCGGAATTATCATCTTTTTCTCTGGTAATGGGTCAGAAATAATATTACTTAATATTTTTAATTGTTTGTTTTTTAATACAAGAGAAATAAATTTACATGTTACATTCTTGGTCATAAAGTTTTAAATGACATGGAAGTGTACAGACTAGAGGGAAAAAATCTATTTACCGGTACCATCCCCTGTAGCTTTCATTATTGAAATTGCTGAGTATCGTGGGCATAGCCTTCCTTGTTGTTTTCTATGTATTTATACATATAACATTCTCCTAAATATATAACTTGTTTTTTGTTTTTTAATGGATGAGCCTATATTGTATAGGCCATACTGAAGGTTACATTTAAAATTTTTTAATATTAAAAATATTATAAGTTTTTTTTCACTTTAATAACTATATTGATCTACCTTATTCTTTTTAACAGTTGCATACTACTCCATGGAATCCATATACCAAATTTCATTTAAGCCATTTGTGTTGTTTTCAATTGTTCATTGAATCCAACCAACTGTGATCCTAATGATTATATATTTCTTTTCGGTTTTGCATGAATTCAAGTATTTGTCTTGTGTCAAAATTTGAAAGGTAAAATATTTGAAGCAAAGGACACCGATATTTGTTTATAGACCCTGCCAAATTGCCTTTCTAGTGGCTGAGTCAATGCATTTTCCTACCACTGGCTAATGAGAGGAGCCATCTTACAAAGATTCTGAATAAACAGGTGCATCTTGGATTTGTCTGATTACATGGCAGCTTGAACAGGTTTTCGTGTTTATTGGCCATTGAAACTGCCTTTTCTATGTATTGCTCTTTGGTTTATGTTATTCACTGAGGTGATTGTCCTTTTTTTTTTTAACGATGAGAATTGCTACATAGTCTGAGCGTTATTAATATACATTCCTTGTCTTTAACTTTGTTTATAGTAACTTCTATCTTATTAAAGCTTGAAATTTAGAGTACAGACTTATAGTATTGATTGAATAAGTACAACTTCTTTACTACAAATAAAGCAACACAGAAAATTACTGGTGAATTCCATGTACACTGTCTTTAACCATAGTTCTTATGTTCTTTAGAGTAATAGATTCAATTCTACTTCTATTTCAGAGATAGTTTCTTCTCCAATACCTCTGAAAATTTTATTGTTCAATTTTGAAGCAAGATTATTCTTTCATTGGTGCAAATTTAGCCTCATTGCTTTATTTACCCCCTAATACTTTTATCCCTTTAGTTTTCTGTTCATAATGTCTCAAATTTTTTTCCATTACAATTATTTTAATTTTAGTGTTTTTTTCTTATAATTTCTTTTTTTTAAGATTTATTTTATTGTTTGAGACAAGGTAAGAAAGAGACAGAAGGGAGAAAGGCCCAGAGCAGTTTCCACAGTTGTGTATCATTAGTTGGGGCATAGTTTCATTCCACACAGGTGGATGTGGGACTGTGCAGGACTGGAACCAAACTGGGGGCTTCCTCCATGGGAGGCAAGAATCTTTGCCACCATCCCGGTTGTTACCAGTTGTGCTGCACTTCAGCACGTGGGTTTGCACGGGCCAGGGTGGGGATTTGACCCCCGGACCTTGCAGTCACAAGGTAAGCGCTCAACCTGCTGAGCTATCCTGGTATCCCCTTTCTTATAATTTCTGATTTTAAAAAGTTGATTATGGGAAAGCCAGGATGGCTCAGTGGGTTGAGCGCTCGCTTTGCAGCCCTGGGGACCGAGGATTGAGTCCCGGCCCCGGCCTGTGCCAACCCATATGCTGAACTGGGGAGTGCCCCCAGTTCAGTTCTCACCAGGGTGAGACCCCGGCCCAGTTCCTGCCCTGTGCAGCCCCGCCCACCTGTGGAATGAAACTATGTGGAAAAACTAATGATGTACAACTGTGGAGACTGTTCTGGGCCCTCCCCCTTCTCTCTGTCTCTGTATCTCTCTCTCTCTCTCTCTCTCTCTCTCTCTCTCTGTCAAAAACAATAAAAATCTTAAAAAAAAAAAGTTGATTGTGTTTCTTTCTGAGGGGAGGGTCTCTTAATTTGCTTCAATAACTCTGCAAGTTCACCTTTAAACCATATCTTATTATTTCAGCCCATCTGTACACTGTTGCTTCATTTGTTGAGGTTTTACTGTGATGTATGTGCTTTGGGGACGTCGTCCTCATCCTCTGGGTTACTCCTCCAGATTGATTGTCTGCAGTTTGGTCTCTGTATTGCTTACTTCCTTTGTCACATTCCTGCCATGGTTTCACTGCCCATTTCGCTCACCCTTGACCTGGGCAGCTCTGCTCTCAGCCACAGTTTGCACTGTCTTCCTCTGGGTGAGTTATTTGTTCACATTTCCTGCCTTATCTGAGACCGAATTGCTTCACAGCTGATCTACAGTCTGAAGGACCCATCATTACTCTTATCATCTCTTCTGAGGACACTTGTCTGGTTTACCACGCTTTTCTTCACGGATCCACCGGGCTACCCTTCTCATTACCCAAGTGGCCATGTGGGCTGAGTCTGTTTCTGTGCTCTCTCCTCTCCGCCGTTAGCCTCTGAGAGCCTCTCCTGTGTCGTACCACATGGTCAGAGCAATGACGGCTTCTCTGAACTCTTGATACCAGGTAGAGGAAGTCTGCCCATCCTCTTTTCTTCTTGGCCTCTGCATCTCCACTTCAGCTTGTCACAACCTTGTTGGGATTTTGTTTGGGATTCTACTCAATCTATAGGTCAATTTGAAGAAAATTGGCAGCTTTATAATATTGTGATATTATAAATGTGATATGTATATTTTACATATTAATGTGATATGTATATAGTATTATTTAATAATAATAATAATACTATTAATGTGATATGTATATATTATTATTTAAAAACATTTTCTAAAAATATTAATATTTTTCTTCCTAGAGCTTTTATATTTATTCTACTGGATTTATTCATGGATACTTGATATCTTTATGCTCTTAAATCTGCATAATTTAAAGTCAGCTTTCTGGCTGCCTGTTACTAAGATATAAAAACAAATTAATATTTTGCCATTTTCTTAATTCTAATAACATATGGTGATATATATGAATTTACACAATATATATATGTAACACCAATTTTGTTTAGTCAATTCTGATCCTTATACTTATTATTTCTTTTTCTTGCCTTACTGCATTGGCCAGAATTTCTAGTATTATGGTGAACACAGTAGTGATATAACCATCGCCATCTTGAGCCCAATTCTTCAATAATGGATAATGTTTGCTGCAGCCTTTTTTTTTTTTTTAAATTGGAAGACTTTTATCTTTAAAAGATTAAAGAAGTTTTATAGTTGACACCTGAGATGTTCAATATATAAGGTATTATGGCTCTGTTTTCTGTTGTTTCTGTTGTTTTCACTCCAAGATATCTTAAAATAAATTTTTATTTTGGAATAATGTTATATTTACAGAAAAGTTGCAAAAATAATATAGAAACTACTGTATACTACATGCCCAGTTTCATTTCTTAAGATGACATATTACTGTGGTACATTTGGCAAAACTAAAGACATCAACATTGGTACATCACTGTTAACTAAATCCAAGACTGTTTAAATTTCACTGGTTCTTCCACTTAAATCCTCTGTTTCACTATTCAATACAGGGTACCACGTTGCTTTCAGTCATCCTGTCACCTAGTCTATCTGGTCTGTGACAGTTTCTCCATTTTTTTTTTTTTCTTGTTTATCGTAACCTTGAGAGTTTGAAGCATACTGGTCAGGCATTTTGTAGACTGTTCCTCAAATTGGGTTCATCTTGGCATTTTTTTCATGAATAGACTGTGTTATGGGTGTTATGAAAGAATACCACAGAGATAAAGTGCCCCTCCCATCACATCATATCAGGGAAAACATCAGTCTGACTTACCACGAGGGATGATGACCTTGATCTTTTGAGTTAATGAGGTGATTACCAACCTTCTCCCTTATAAAGCTGCTATTTTTCCTTTTTCAATTTATTCACATAGATTATTTCATCAGTTGCCTTTCACTGTATACTCAATTGCATTTCAAAAACTTATTTATGGATAAAGTTTTGGTCTCCAGTGAAAACACTAGCTTTTGGACAGGATTTGTCTTTTATAGTCAAGGTGCCTGAGGGTACAACCTGTCAGAGAACGCTGTAACACTAGGTCAGGTCTGAGAGAAGCTGCAGGTACCTGAATGGCTTACTGGAAATAAGATTCGAGGCCAGAGTTATCCCCGCCCCTTTTTACTCGCTGTGAGGATGTGATGTTCATAGTCTAGACTCCCATTAGACCCTCCACCCCATGTTCACTATAGATTTTGTTTCCGTCTCACACATTGAAGGTCTCAAACCTGAGGATCTGGTTCTCTGGGATCAACAAACACCCTGAAGTCAAAAGTGGCTTCGGTGCTGGTTTCTCCTTCCTTTTACATAAAATTCTTAACAATGTTTCTTTCTCTTCAGTGATTGATAACACTTAAATGCCTTTTCCAACTTCTAAGTTTTTCCAGAAAGTGATATTGCCTGTGGCAGGGTGAAGGTTACTGAGACTTTTAAAAATCCTGCCTTGTCATGCCAGAAACTTATGGTAATTGATGGGTTCATTGATTTATTGTCACTTCTGAGAATATGGCTTAACATTTGGTTGTAGCTCATCAAATTTTTCTCTAATTTTTTCCCTACATTTCTCTTAGCATTTTACTGTGATGTGTTCAGCCTTGTTTTTGTGTTTTTTGTTGTGCTTTTTGTTTTGTTTCATTTTATATTTATTTTGTTACAACTTCCACTTTCTTGAATTTGTGAGTTCATATCTTTCATTTGAGTTGAAAAGGCCTCAAAAGTTATTTTTGAACTATTTCTTCTGTACCCCCTGCAACACTCTCCCCATTCTTTCTAGGACTCACAGTACAAGTTATGTTATACTTTCTGGCTCTGTCTTACATATCCTTCACACTACTTTTTTATTTTCTCCTTTTTTTTAATTTCCAGGGGATGCCAGGATGGCTCGGCAGGTTGAGCACAAGATCAAATCCCAGCCCTGGCCCGTGTGAACCCATATGCTGAACTGGGGTTTGCCCCAGTTCAGTTCTTGCCAAGGCAAGCTTCCCATGTGGGAAGCCCCGGTTTGGCTCCCACCACAGGCAGGCCCCCCATGCAGGAGGCCCCCAGCCCGGTTCCTGCCCTACAAAGCCCCGAGCCCACCTGTGGAGTGAAACTATATCGAAAACTAATGACATACAACTATGGATACTGCTCTTGGCCCTCCCCTTTCTCTCTCTCTCCCTTTCTGTCTCTTTTTCTCTTTCTCTCTGTCAAAAACAATAAAAATAAATCTTTAAATTTTGTACTTAGTTGGATATCTTTTATTGTTCTGTTGATCTTCTAGTTTGCTAATTCACTAATTTTGTCTTTTTTCTGTGTCTAATCTTCTGCTAAATTCTTCTATTGAGTTTAAGAAATTAAGTCATAGAATAGACTACTGTGTTGTATTTTAGTATTTCTACCAATGACTTCATTTTCATTTTCTTGTCCTATTGCATTAGCTAAAACATATATGTTAGGCATCACTTTTTTTTTAAGATTTATTTTTGTTTTTAACAGAGACAGAGAGAGACAGAGAGAGGGGGGAGGGCCCAGAACAGTCTCCATAGTTGCATGTCATCAGTTTTCGACATGGTTTCCTTCCACACAGGTGGTGGGGGTCATGCAGGGCAGGAACTGGGCTGGGGGCCTCAAGCATGGGAGATATGCCCCCTCAAGCCAGGGGTGGAACCAGAGGGCAAGAACCGAACTGGGAGCCTTCCGCATGGGAAGCACACCCCAGTTCAGCATATGGGTCCACAAGGGCCAGGGCCAGGATTTGATTCTCAGTCCCTGGGGCTGCAAAGTGAGCATTTAACCCACTGAGCCATCCTGACTTCTCTATCTTTTTTTTTTTTTTAATTTCAATGACCTCATTATTTCAATGTTTACTGTAGTATTTGCTGTTTTGTAGACTTTATAGTGTGGCAGTTTCTATCTATCATATATTAGGTCAGTACAAAAGTAATTGCAGTTTTGGACCATGAATTTTAAATCATCATAACTGCTCTCAAACACATTTTTATTTTTATTTTTTTTATTGTTAAATTTATTGGGGTGACATTATTGGTAACAATTAAATAGTTTTCAGATGTCCAAATCTACATTACATCACCTATGTATTGCATTATGTGCTCACCACCCAGAATCAGCTCTCCTTCCATCACCATATATCTGGTGCCCACTCCCACCTACATCCCTCACTCTCCCTCCCCCCTTCACTCAGGTTATCACCAAACTATCGAGTGTGCCCATAGTCTGGTGCCAACTCCCATCTCCCCTCCCCACTCTTCCTCCCCCCTCCTCCCCTTCCCTCAGGCAATCACCAAGCTATTGAGTGTGTCCATAGGTCTCTGTGTCTTTGTAACTTTCAGTTTTATATTCCACCTATAAGTGAGGTCATATGTTTCCTGATTCTTTCAGTCTGACTTATTTCGCTTAATAAGGTGGTTTCAAGTTCCATCCATGTTGTCACAAATGATTGTATTCCATTGTGTAAATGTACCACATCTTCTTTATCCAGTCATCTATCGAAGGGCATTTTGGTGGTTTCCATGTTCTGGCCACTGTGAACAGTGCTGCGATGAACATGTGGGTACAAACGTCTTTAAAGATTAAGGTTTTCAGGTTTTTTGGGTAGATGCCCAGTAGAGGGATGGCTGGGTCATATGGTAATTCCATTCCTAATTTTTTGAGCAATCTCTATACAGCCTTCCATAGTGGTTGTAACAGTTTACATTCCTACCAGCAGCGAACACATTTTTATTAATCAAAATGGGAACCATTACAATCAGCACATTTTTGCCAGTGAGAAATAACTTTATTTCTATAGTGTAAAAATCTATGTTTTGGGATTCAGTGAACACTTAGAAGGCATTTTCTGCATCCTGCTGGTTGTGGAAGCATTTTCTGTGCAAAAACTTATCAGTATGCGTAAAGAAGTACTGGTTGGTTGGTGCAAGGTCAGGTGAAAGGCAGATGAGGCAAAACTTCGCAGCACCATTTGTTCAACTTCTGGTTGTGTGATGTGCACTTAGGAGTTGTTGTTGAGAAGAATTGGGCCCTTTCTGTTGACCATGCCAGCTGCAGGTGTTGCAGTTTTTGGTGGACCCATTGATTTTCTGAGTATACTTCTCAGATGGAATGGTTTCACTGCAATTCAGAAAGCTATAGTGTATCATACCAGCAACA
This sequence comes from Craseonycteris thonglongyai, assembly GCA_004027555.1. Lineage (NCBI taxonomy): Eukaryota > Metazoa > Chordata > Mammalia > Chiroptera > Craseonycteridae > Craseonycteris > Craseonycteris thonglongyai. The sequence continues at coordinate 23,939 of PVKE010010610.1, read as the reverse complement.
GACCACCAAGCAGTGACCATTCTTTGGTGCAAGTTTGGCTTTGGAAAGTGCTTTGGAGCTTCTTCTTGGTCCAGCCACAGAGCTGGTCATCACCAGTTGTATAAAATCCACTTTTCATCGCATGTCACAATTTGATTGAGAAATGATCCATTGTTGTTGCGTAGAATAAGAGAAGATGACACTTCAAAATGATAATTTTTTGATTTTCGGTCAGCTCATGAGGCTCCCACTTACCAAGCTTTTTCACGTTTCCAATTTGTATCAAATGCCGAATGACCATAGAATGATCGACATTGAGAACTTTGGCAACTTCTCAGGTAATTGTAAGAGGAACAGCTCTGATGATTGCTCTCAAGTGGTCATTGTCAACTTCCAATGGCCGGCCACTATGCTCCTCATCTTCAAGGCTCTCATCTCCCTTGCAAAACTTCTTGAACCACCACTGCACTGTATGTTTGTTAGCAGTTCCTGGACCAAATGTATTGTTGATGTTGCAAGTTGTCTACACTGCTTTACAACCTATTTTGAACTCAAATAAGAACATTACTCAAATTTGCTTTTTGTCTAACATCATTTCCACAGGCTAAAATAAATATAAAATAAGCAGCAAGTAATAAATCATTAGCAAAATAAAGAAAGAAACATAAAATGAGAAATGTGAATTAAAGTAATGCATAACGTTACTACATTTATTTAAGAGTGTATTCCAATATCATCAAACAGCAAGTTTCTATAATGCAAAACTGCAATTACTTTTGCACCACACTATAGTGTTTTTTGTTTTTGTTTTTTTCCTGAAAATAGCTGCTAGGTGCTTTCAAATTTCCTTTTTAAATTATTTACTAATATAATTATATACCTTTTATGATTTTGTTTACTGCTGTAATAAATTATATAAAGAGTTTTCTAATATGCAACCATTTTTACTCAATGCCATCTTGTTATTTCCCTTTTTCTTCTTCTTTTTCAAACTAGCCTCTAACCACAAGTTTCATTTCATCTTTTACTCAACAGAATGCTTTCTGTTTTGTTTTATAAAAATATGTTTTTTCACATATAGCCTGTTAAGGGTCTACTGTTTTAACATTTTGAGACTTCATTATTGTGATGATTTGTATTGATATACACTTCAAGGATTTTTACAAAAATTGTGTGTTCTCTGTTTTTAAGACACAAGATTAAATAATGTATCTTTCTTGCTAATACAGAGCTGGTATGTTTTGATCACTTCTGCACATGCAAAGAGTCAAAACCTAGAAGTGAATGTTTTTCAGTCTCCAACAACATGGGTGATGAACAAGAGAAGTAAGACACAAAACTTCACATGACGCAGTATTCCATATATGAAATCCAGTAACAGGCAACACCAACACATGGTGATAAAAGGTCAGCAGTGCTTGCCACTGAGAGACTGCCTGGCCCAAGAGATGCGGGGTACACGGCCCTGTTCTTCATTTTTCAGATACATCAGTTTTCAGCACCGTGTCTCCCTTTCAGTCTCCACAGCCTCCTCAGGGCTCCACAGCGCACGCTGGTTGCTTCCCTGACCGCTGGGAGCAACCTCTACCTACAATAGCAATTACTGTTCCTCTGACCACTTTCTGACCTACATACTTTGGTTGAAATCTCATTTGTTCATTGCTCCCCTGCCATTGTCATTGTCATTGTGAACCTAATTTCTGTAGTATCATTTTAATGGAGTTTTCAGTAAGAGAGAAGGCAAATGCTTTTTTTCAATCAGCTATCTTTAACCAGAAACTTTTTTAAAATAAAATTTTACATAGTGATGTCATATTATTATTCCCTGGTACATGTTGGGTACTAGGAAGTGCCAATGATTCTCTTCTGGCTTGAAAAAAAAAAAGCTTATGAATTTTCATAACGTTTAGGAATACAAGAAGTATATTAAAACATGATTGTCAGAGAAATGAAATGATCAACTAAGATTCAGAATTACAGACTCAAGTTTATAGTTACTATTACAAGAAACAGCAGCCATTTCTGAAATTCAGATGCTGAAAAGATTCACTATATATTATACAACAATGGAAAGACAGATTTATATTAACAAAAAAGCAGAAGTCCCAGGAGAAATGATTGGTATTCTTGTAAAATTTCAATTTATACCTTATGATATCATTATTAAATTATTTCTTATCATTTATGAATTAGTTTCATTATTCAGGATGATATTTCTCTTAGCTGCTCTAGATCACAGAGGGAACACCTTGTATTTTTCATTCTAAGTTTTACTTTCAGTTGTTAATTAAGGTGCATTTTTAAGGTTAGATTCTATTATTATTCCATTGTTTTTGATTGCTCTATGGTAACTGTGTACTCCATTGCACTTTTGTACAAATTAAAATTTTTTTTGTTTTTTAATTCTCATCTTCCCATCCTTTTCCCTTTGACAACCATCAGCTTGTTTTCTGCATCTTCAGGTCTATTTCTGTTTTGTTTTGTTTACTCATTCATTTATCTATCTTTAAATGTCACATATTAGCACCATCATAAGAGTATTTGTCTTAGTCTGACTGATATCACTTAACATAATATCCTCTAGGTCCATCCATGTTTTCACAAACGGCAAGATTTCATCTTTTTCTATTACTGAATAATATTCCATTGTGTGTGCATGTATATATATCACGTAAAATATATACAGCCACTCCTCATTTTAACAACCTACCTGTTGTACTACTGCTCAGACTTAGGACCAGTTTTCCAGTGCAGGAAATCCCCTTTCTCAGTTTTGTCTCATTCCCACAGTTAGTTAGTATTCACTACACAAAGCAGTCACAATCATGTGAGACTTCATATTTTGTTTGTAAGTGTGGTGTCATGTAATATCTATTGAAAAATACATACCCTATGGTGTCACACCACACCACAAGTAGATCTGCCTTTAAGCTCTCCTTTTATCGACCAAATTTGCTTAAAAATCTAGTCATAGGAACAAAACTAGGTCATTAACTGAGGAGTGCCTTTACACACACAACACACACACACACACACACACACACATCACATCTTCTTTACCCATTCATCTATGATGGATATGTAGGTTACCTTGGCTATTACTAGTAATGCTGCAATAAATATAGAGGTGGATATATCTTTTCAAATTAGTGTTTTTGTGTTCTTTGGATAAATGCCCAGATTTGGAACTACTGGATTGGATAGCAGCTCTATTTTTAATTTTTTGAGGACTAGTCATACTCTTTTGCATAATCACTATACTAATTTATAATCCTACCAATAGTGTGCAAGGATTCCTTTTTCTTCACATGCTCACCAGCACCGGTTATTTGTTGATTTTTTGGATGACAGCCATCTTGACAGGTGTGAGGTGGTATCTCATTGTGGCTTTAATTTACATTTCTCTGATGATTAGTGATGTTGATTATCTTTCCATGTGTTAACTGGCCATCTGTGTGTCCTCTTTGGAGAAATGTCTATTTGGGTTCTCTGCCCAGTTTTCAATTGGATTGTTTTGTGTTTTTCTCTTAGGTTGTCTGAGTTCTGTATGAATTTTGGATATTAACCCTTTATCAGATATATCATTTGCAAATATCTCCTCACATTTAGTAGGTTGTCTTTTCATTTTCTTGATGGTTTCCATCACTTTGCAACATCTTTTTAGTTTGATGTAATCCCATTTCTTTATTTTTTTTCTTTTGTTTCCCATGCTCAAGAAGATATATTCAAAATGATATTGCTAAGAGTGATGTCAAAGAGTCTACTATGTTTTCTTTTATGAGTTTTATGGTGTCAGGTGTAACATGTTAACTTATTAATCAATTTTGAGTTTATTTTTATATGTTATGTAAGAAACTGGTCCAATTTTACTTTTTTTACATGTATCTGTGCACTTCTGCCAACATCACCTATGGAAGAAACTGTCTTTACCCCATTGTACATCCTTGCCTCCTTTGTCTTAGATTAATTGATCACATAAGCTAGGATTTATATTTCTGAGCTCTCTATTTTATTCCATTGATCTAAGCATCCACTTTTTGCCTATACCATGCTGTTTTGATGATTGTAGCTTTGCAGCATAGTTTGACATCAGGGAGTGTGATACATCCCATTTTTTTCTTTCTCAGGATTTCTTTGGCTATTTAGAGTCTTTTGTGGTTCCATATAATTATGTTTTAGGATTAGTTGTTCTAATTCTAAAAAATATAATGTATTTTAATAGGGATTGCATTTAATTTGTATATTACTTTAGGTAGGAAAGACATTTTAATAATATAACCCTTCCAATCTATGAGCAAGATAAAACCTTCCATTTATTTGTATCTTCTTCAATTTCTTTCTTCAGTGTTTCATAGTTTTCAGAGTATAGGTTTTTCACCTCCTTGGTGAAATTTATTTCTAGGTATTTTGTACTTTTTTTTAAATTAAACTTATTGGGGTAATATTGGTTAATAAAATTACATAGGTTCCAGGTGTACAATTTTACAATCTATGTGTTACATCATGAGGTATTTTGTACTTTTTGATGCAATTGTAAATGGGACTGTTTTCTTACTTTCTTTTTCTGATCATTCATTATTGGTGTATAGAAATGCAAAGGATTTCTGTATATTGATTCTGTATCCTGTAACTTAAGTCATTTATTAGTATTAATACTTTTTGATGAAGGTTTTTAGAGTTTTATATGTATAGTATCCTGTCATCTGCAAATAACAAGTCTTACTTTTTTCTTTCCAATTTGAATACTTTTTATTTCTTTATCTTGTCAGATTGCTGTGGCTAGGACTTACTGTACAATGTTGAATGGAAGTTTTTCAATAAAAAATATTCCAGATATGTTTAAGAGAAGATGTATTCACAATGACTTTGATCAGGACAGACTGGACTTTTCTAGTCCTATGTATGTCTTTCTTATTCTCCATCCATTCTTCTATTTTATATTTGTTTATTGCTTCACTTCCATTCATTTTAGTTTAATTAGGACCACTTGTTTTATACATGTTGTTTCTTCATAATCTATCTTTCACATATAAAATGTTACAGCTTCCATAAGCATCTCAAAATCTTTTTTTTTTTTTAAGATTTATTTTATTATTTGACACAGAGAGACAGAGAGAAGGGGGAAGGCCCAGAACAATCTTCACAGCCATACATCATTACTTTCAGCATAGTTTAATTCCACAGATGGATGTGGGGCAGTACAGGGTGAGTACTGAACCAGGGGCCTCCCACATGGGAAGCATGCCCCAGTTCAGCATGTGGTTCCCCCTGACTGAGCCAGGAAAGTCCCCAGACCCTGCGGCTGCAAGGCAAGCATTCAACCCGTTGAGCCATCCCAGCATTCCAACATCTGAAAATCCTGATGAACATTTTATCATGGTACCCTTTCTCCCTAGGATGCCTGCAGAAAACCAGAATGTAGACAACAAATTTATCTGCGAGATTGCACTCCAACACTTCAAAAAACATAAGGTGGAGATATCAGATGCAATAAAAACGACATTTCCGTTCCTTGAATTTCTCCGTGACCGGGGACTTATTACCGAAAGAATATATGAAGTAAGTGAGGTTTATTATGTCACCACCTGGTAAACCAGCCCCAAACTAAGTTAAGCTTTGATATCCTGGAATCAAATGTCAGGGCACAACTAGCTGACTATGAGTGGGGGCTTTCTCAGGTATTGCTGCAACTGTTCTCTTAAGCTAAAAAGGGAGGGGAGAAGCTAGAGACAGTCCTGGTGTAACTGTAAGGACCGGTGTTCCGTGGTGCCCCCTGGAGTCAGGCAGGGTGAGTAGCACCGCAGATGGGTGGATCTGAAGCTGTTGTGCTCCATTGACCCGAATACCCTGAAAGAATGCGTAAAATAGCATAGACTAGGAATTAACAGTGATTTTAATGAATGGATAAACAAATGTAATGAATTGAGTTAATGAAATAATAATTGATACAGCATTTCATTTCAATGAATAGCAATTTAAATAGTTAGACCTGAGAACATTAAAACCCACAGAGAATTAATATCTTAGAACAAATTTGGAAATAGATGCTTCCTGTTCTTTCTCCAACATTTTTAGTTTTCCTTTTCATTTTCTTTTCTTTTGGTATTTCTGGAGTCTTGAAATCTAGGTTAATTTTAACAAAAGATGTAGGTGGAGATATAGAGATGCAAGTTTTCTCTTTCCCTGTAAATAGGCTTTCTTTATGGCCAAGTTCACAGTAAGGAGGAAACCATCACCGGGTTTCCTTGAACCCTTCCAGGCTAAGTGAGTCCTAGGGAAGGAAAAAAGGGTGACCAGTCAATGTGCCAGGCTCTGACAGGGCTCCACATCATTTTATTTGAACCCATTTTTATTCTTCAAAATTGCTCTTTCTTTCATCTACTGTAAATGAGAATGAGGAGATAAGACTCAGAAATGGGGTATTTCTAAGGAAAAAGAATTCACTTGTTTCACCCAGTAGCTATAAACATATATAGAAATTCTAAGTCTTTACATGAGAAGGTACCTATGTAGAGAAATCATAATACATTAACAATAAAATCACTTTCTAGGGCCCATCTGTCATTTGGAAGTCTGTATTTATATTTTCTCCATTCAATGTTTTTTAAGGCTTCTCAAGAATCTTGTAGAAACCTGGTCCCTGAACAGAGAGTGGTGTACAGTGTTCTCAGTGAACTGGAGAAGACATTTGACATGCCTCTTCTGGAAGCATTGTTCAGCGAGGTCATCAAGAGGAGCTACCCTGCTTTAAATGATATTCATAAAAGCTTTCAAAATGGTAATTAAGTTTATTACCAACTTTTCAAGGTCCAGGGCCAGTTGTTATTGACAAGTAACTATTTTTATTTAATTGTTAAATTTATTGGGGTGACATTGATTGATATCAATTACATTGTTTCCAGGTGTACAATTCTACATTACATTGTCTATACGTCACATTATGGACTCCACCCAGAATCCGCTCACTTTCCATCAGACAAGTACCTATTGAGCACCTACAGTGTCTCACACAAGGTGCTAGGCAGTAGGTGTACAACTGTTAAGAAAACAGACATATATGAGCCTTCTCAAAGCTTCTGGTGTAATGACAAAGTACAATACAAACCTGGAGGTCTGCTTAGCCATTTAGACTCACAGGACTATCAGAGCAACAGGGACATCAGATTTACTTAGAAAGACAAATGACAGGAAACACAGTGTCTCATTAAAGCAGCATCATTTACTCCTCTTTTGTGGGACCCCTTGCGCTGATCCACACAGCAGTCCACCAAATTCATTGCTACCTTTCGTGAGTGACAGCTTAGCTGTGAGTGCAGCATCAACCCTGGCTTAGCAACACCATGGTCACAGAAGTCAAGGTCTCATGTAACAACTCTGTAGTCATAACTTCCAGGATCCCTTGGAGGAACAGCTGAGTTACAAGTCATGCCGTTGAAGGAAGACCAAAAATGGCTTATAGTTCACATATGGTCCCGCCCAGGCCACATGCAAGTTACCTACCTGTAGTCACAGGTCACTTCGTCCTCAACCCAGTGTTGGCCTAGAAATATAGAAGGAAGGCCACCTTCATCAGGTTTCCAGAGTAATGAACGAATAAATTAACCCAAGGTCAAATTTTCGCTAAAAGAAGAAGAAATGATTGTATAGCTCTTTCTCCACAAATGGTGTGAAATCAAATAATCCCCAAACCTATTGTTCTGCTAGAGGTGGACTTTAATGCTACATGAAACTACAGGTTTGATTTACCACATTTTTCTGAGACTCGTGATTTCATACTTTTTAGTTGGTACTCAGTAAAGAAAATGTCCCTCTAATTATTTTTGTTTTGACTTGCTTAGAATACCTTTAATTCCAACAACGTTTGGTATCACCCAATATCTCCAAATAAAGATGAAGAATTCATGGGGAAAATAATTATATATGTGAACTGAGGAGGGCAGATGCTATGGGAAAAGGCATAGGAAGCGTCCAGTGTCCGCATAACAAGGACAAGTATATTTCTCTCAGAAATGAGAAGCAAACTGTGGGAGCTGATTCAAAAGGGATACATTTGAAAAATATTTTGGAATGTTGGACATCTGGAGCCAAGGAATTTGTGAGGATGCTGGGATGCCTCAGTGGGTTGAGTGCTCATCTTGTAGCCCCAAGATCTAAGGATCAAAACCCATTCTGGGCCCGTGTGGAGCCATATGCTGAACTGGGGTGTGCCTCCAGCTTGGTTCTCACTGGGGCGAGGTTCCTATGTGGGAGACCTGTGGTTTGGCTCCCTCCCTGGGCATGCTTCCCATATGGGAGGCCCCTGGCTTGCGGGGGCATGCCACTCATGCAGGAGGCCCCCAGCTGGTTCCTGCCCTGCCCTGCCCTGGAAAAAACTAATGACATGCAACTGTGGAGACTTCTCTGTCTCTCTCTGTTAAAAACAATAAAAATAAATCTTAAAAAGTAAAGGAAGAAAGAGAGAGAGAGAAAAGAAAAAAAGTATGTTAAGGAATTTGAAGATTATTTACTGGACATTAAAGAGATATTGTAAGTCAATTGTCCCCACAAGACTCACTGCCATCCGCCCTGGGCAACGTGGACCCCACCACCTGTCTAGTCTTCTCCTCCTCAGGCTCACCCCCAAATATCCACCCCTGAGATTTTGGATTACTTCCTTCCTCCTTACATACGCTGGGTCACCTGCATGCAGGGGCCTGGCCTGGTGCCCAGGCCTCCTCTCTTTGGCAACCTCTCCTGTCCCTGGTCCCGGCCTCCTGGGACGTCCCCCAGCACCACAACGTGCACTCCCTGTTTCAGCCTCAGAGCGTGTCCTCCTTTGTTCCTGGGATCTGAGCCCCCGGGAGGTCTGTCTAGTTCCTGTGGTGTGTCCTCTGGTGTCTCTTTGGGAAGCGCTCATCCTCCCTGACCCAAGTAAGCCCAGGCCTGCTCTTGTCCAGCCCCGTCGTTAAAGCTGCCGGGCTTCCTCATGACACACATGCGTCTCTCTAGGACCCTGGTCCTTCTTCCAAGGAACCCCCTGTTTCTTCCTTACAGTTTGAACAGGTCAGACAACACATTTCCCTTCCAGTAATTATCTTACTATAAGCTTTCCCAGCCACCTGAAATTCTTTCACGTGAGTAATAGGCTCACGACGTTTCCACAACTCCTTCATCCTGACTTTTGAGTGGCTCCCTCTGTGTGGGAGACATAAAGGCTTTCTTGTTGGGGTTCTCCTTTCTGTCCCAGAGATGAAGGGGAAGCTTTACCACAAGGATTGGGAACTACTGAGCTCTGAGTGACTCGAGGCCTGGAAATTCCTAAACATGTAAATTTTAGAAGTTGTCTGTGGTCTCTGATGAAGATCTCTAATTGTCTTCTCATTTCCTCTGTAGTGATTCAAGAGAAAAATTATTTTCAAGCAAATGCTAAAGAACAGAATGTGGACAGTGCTAATAGCCAACCAACTCCTAAACAAGGTAATTATAACCAGATAAAAACCAATTTTCATCTGCTAAGAGGAAAGGAGAAAGGGAGGTGAGGGACCTGAGTCCTGAGTGAGATTAGGAAATGAGGAAGAAACTCTGAGGAGCATGGAGAAGGCAGGGAGGGTGACCAGAGGCCAATTCTGGAGGAGAGGCTATGACAATAGACAGTTGGCCCAATAACCAAGTCAAAGGAACAAGAACCTAGGAGACCAGATTAAAGAGACTGATGATGGAAGTAATTGTGATTTATAAGGGCTCTTAGGAGAAGACTAGTATGAAGCTATGAAGGGCTAAGAACCATGAGCCCAAGGTCAACATCAAAGAGGATATTCTTGATGATCACAGAAGAAGGAACTGATTTAAATACGAGGGATGATGCTCAGGAGCAGGAATATTCAAGGAGAAAGGCAATCATGTAGAGAGAAAAGGCAGGAAGTGGTAGAGATGTGGAGAAGTGGAAGTGGGTACTTTGAGAGAAAGAAAGAGGGGAAATGAAAGACTGGAGAAAAGGCTAGAAAACACAATAGAAACAACCACATTATTAAGAGCTCACTTACTGAACATTTGTTCTGGGAATTGTGGGTTTAGGCTGCCATTAGAGGGTAGTATTACTTATGTGCCCATTTTGCTGATCAGAAAACTGAAATCAGAGAGACCATGTATGTCCTTGGCCTGGGGTCCAATAAGCAGGGATGAACCCAGGCATTCTGAACCCAGAGCCTGTGTTCTTAACCTTGTACACACCCAGATAATCTCCTGATAAAGACAGAAACATGAGACAAAGAAAGTAACATATGGCGAGAGGAAGATATAGAAAGAACTCCAGGAGCTGGAGGAAGTGGAGAGTCAGACACTGAACCTCAGGGAAAGGCCAGCGACACAGTGAACAGAAGGCAGGGGGCGGGTGAAGGGGTGTGGGGTCCAGCAGGCAGCAGTGTAGTAAGAGTGGTGGGGGGAGGGGTGATGAGTGTGTTCCTTGTGAAGCATCGTCCCTTACCTGTTGTGTCTTTCACACAAGACCTTGGTGGCTGTGTATCTCTGGTGTAAACCCTCTCCCATCAATCCTGGGCAGCAGTCCCAGAGCTGCCCGCCAAACACCAGGCTGGCCTCCGAGAAGACACTTTTGTACCTTGGCAATCAGTATGCACTGCTTACAACTCTTGACCTTCCCTTAATCTCTACCACTCTTAATAATGTTATCACATTATTTAAAATATTATGTTTAAGACATTAATGAAAAAGAGTTAATTTTCTGATCTGTCACAATATCCCTTACAGTGACACAGGCACAATTTTATTTGATCTCCTCAAACACCTTAAAAGGATGAGATATCATCCTCATTGTTCAGAGGTGAAAGATCAGCGTAGAGAGTTGCCTATTTGTGTAAATGTACCCACTGAGACTAGGGATTAAACTCTGCTGTGAGAGATGTCAGGGCAGGAGGTCTGGTGACCAACCGTTTGGCTTTTAATTCTACTGTGTGACCTGGGGGAAGTGACTTCTCTTTGTCCTTCATTTTTATCAGCTATAAAATAGATTTGATGACAGTACCTACATTACAAGTTGATGGATTTTAAACAAGTTATTTAATGCAAGCACTCACAATCATGCCTGGTCCTTCATTAGTGTCCATGCATTTGTTATTATTATTGCATTTCATTATCATCATTATTTATATCTGGTGTCACAGTCTAAGCTTTCAACCGCCACATGAACTGAAGGTGTTTTCCTCTCATGTATGTCCATTGGGGGTTAATTATCCCCCAGCTGTAGAGCAGTGATTAAAGCAATACCCACCTCAGGCTCAGGAAGAAGAATTGAGGGCCACAGTTTCCCACCCTTAAAGCACACTGCACTGTTTCATGTCTTTACCCCATGGCTCTCCTTTGGGAATGAGTGTTGTGCAATAGTTTCGGGGAACTCCCAGCACCATGGAAGTCCCCTATTATGTAGCTTCCAGTGGGATGTGTTATTTAAGGAAGGATGTTGTAAATTAGTAATACATTTTCATAAAAGAAGAAACTTTCAGAGTGAAAGCATAGTTATACTTTCAGCAAATACATTTATTCAAAAAGTTAAAATTTAAGAATATAAAGTATACAACATGACTTAATCCATGCTCTTATCTGTGCACCTAACAGTACATCTGGTGGGAATAGAAAGGAGTAAGTGGAAGGAACTATGACTAGTAATAAGCAAAAGAGAAGGGTTTCAGTGTGTGTGTGTGTGTGTGTGTGTGTGTGTGTGTGTGTGTGTGTGTGTGTGTGATGGCAGGAGGAGGAAGCAACGACATTACAACCCAAATGATACACAACAATCCACCAATTAGTGTGTCCAAGAGTCTGACCCATATGCACAGATGAGGGAAGGGCTGGGTTGCATGCCCACTGCCCCAAGAAGAAGCTGCAAGGAACTCTGAATGAGGCACTAAACATACTCCAGGACCCACGGTCTATATTAAAATTTGGGGAATTAATTTTAAATCATACTTTCCATGTTTAGAAAAATAGCACTAAGTGAAAAAATCCAACTGCACTGAAAACAGATTTATCCATTCACACACCATTGGGGTTGGTGGGAATGAGAGGGCTGGGTCGATGAAATCCATGATGAGCAGAGAGTGTCGCCATGGGGGAAGGAAGTGCGCTGATCCTGGGTGGTTTGATGAGGGATTGATTTCTTATCGTTTCCTGCTCAGCTCTGTCCTCTAACTCTGGCCACTGGCCCCTGCAGACTTGCTTGCCAGCGCCCTGCTTGCTGGCTTCCTGCTGGCTTCCTAACATGGGAGACACTAGCAAGAGACTGGAGAGTGGGCACAAGGGAGGAGCCGGGCATTTCCCTGCCACGGCCTCAGGCAGCGATTCTGCAGTAGCTGCATCTCCCCCATGACTCCTCCTCCCACCAAGCAGGCTGGCCATGGTCCAGCTTCTACCCACCCTGTGACTGGAGCCTCTTGGCCCATCCTTGGTCCCTCCCTTGGCTTCCTGTTCACTGCCACATTCTTTCATTTTGAATTCTCAGTTCTTCAATTTTGTAACCAACTTGCTGGATTAAATTTCCTCTGCTTTAAAAGCTTAGAGAGGTTTGTATTAGGCTATTGGACCCTGATTAATACAGGGGCAGGTAAAATATTTATGAATCAAAATGTGCTTTAGGTACAACTGCACCTAAAAGGAGATAGATACTCAGAGCATCTCTGTGAAACAGAGCAGATAAATGCAAGTAGAAATAATACAACCAGGGGATATTTGCTTCTTCTGCAGCTAAAAGACATGAAGACACTTCAGAGTCTGGTGTGAAGGAGGAGACCCCAGAAGCTGGGAGCTCTGAGCTGAGAAGTGGTACCAAAGAGGAGGGTAAAGGCTGCCTTGAAAACTGCAAAGAAAGAAACCACTCTGAATTCACACTTAGCGGGATGGCTCTAGGTGAACAGCAGTGCCGCCTTACTACATATTATCCCGATGTATTGGATTAGACAGTGATGTCCACCCCTACTCACCCCCTATTTTGTAGAGAGCGGGGAGAGTGGGATAGTCTGCCATTGCAAAGACTCTGGTCATAATCTCTACTAACAGAAGGGAAAACTTCTGGTTATTACTATCAAATCCCATGTATAGCTTGTGACAGATGACCCCCAATATGACATTGGCCTACATAGTGATATTTGGAAATAGCTTCACAAAAAAAGAAATTGTTTTGTGTTTACAACAACCTAGAAGATAGGCCAGATGCTGTGGTCCCCTCCCCTTTCCACATATGGCGAAACTCCCTTACATCAGCTTTTAAGGATCTGTCACACATCACACTTGGAAAGTTGCCAGAAAAGCAGAATCAACAGCCTGGACTGCTAGCAAACATACATAATCCTTTATTCAAAACCTCAGAAGCCAAATGTAAAATAATAATGTTTTATTGTTTTAGAAAGACACTGTGGTTTATCTCCTATATGTTACAGAACAGCCCACAGGGTCTAAGGAAGAATCCGGTTCTCAAATACACTATATTAACATTTCTACAGCAAATTGTGGGAATTCACAGGTTAATAAATAAAGATTTTGCATGGCATCATGGCAGCTCAAGTTCAGATTAACTGCCAAATTAGTTAGCTGCAAACCCATGGAAACATGCTGGTTTTCCAAACGTTGCTTTTACATATGGGGTCAAGCAGGGGTGCTTCCCTGGACCACATGGGAAGAAGAAGCATTGTGTTGGGCCACACATAGAATACACTGATAGCTGATGAGCTTACAAAAAACTGCAATGAAAATAAGTCATGTGTTAAGAAAGTTTACGAATCTGTGTTGGGACACATTCAGAGCCGTCCTGGGCCATAGGCACTTGAGGGCCCATAGGATGGACAAGCTCAGGCTAAAGGATTGTGGGTCTTTGCTCCATTTGGAGCAATCGCTGTCCTGTAAATAGGAAGAGACAGAAATAATCATCATAATGTCTTTATGTTCCAAATTCGTTTTCAAAGTGAGAAGTCATAAAATTGAATTTGTTGAGCTATAGGTGACTGGGGGTGTTTTCCTTTACTTCCCAATTCTGTGGACATGGGAAACAAATCTATTCGGGGGGCAGGCAATGAGAGAAGATTTCAAAGCAATGAAAACTCTTGATGTAACAAATATCTTTCTTTGCTACAAAAGCTTCTTTCAATTATTTTTGTTTTTTCCTTAAAATAAAATCAAATTAGTTTCTTGGGATTTTAGATGACATACAATAAACATTTTAAATTAGGTTGGCTGGGCTAATTGGTATAAAAATTCAATGGCACAAGTGCAATGCAAGTTTATTTTTCAAGCAAATGAAAGGTTAAATTAGTTCTGCTGCTCCACACAATCACCGAGGGGAGGGTGACATCTCCCAAAAATCTTAAGACCTACACAGGATACAATACCTGTTCCTATCCCCAAGTGAACTGAATTACAAAGGTATTTAAAGGAGGTTTTTTCAAGTGCTCTTGAGAAATAAATGAAAACCAGGGCCCATCCTGGGTTCCTACTTCTTAATTAAGTAGAAATTTAGAAGAAAGAGAGAAACAATATGTCATACATCTTTAATAACTCAAGCCTCTGTAGTATGAATCATTCTAAGTTTTGTAAATGTTATTGATTTATTTTTCTGTTTTCTCACCCACCACCTGTTCTTTTCCAGGGACTGTGGATGCTGGAAACACCTCTACTTTAGGAAAAGCCAAGAGGAAAAGTAAGAGTAAAAATTCATTTGCTTTTGATGTTAGAAATGAGGTTTCTAATGCTAGAGGTTCATCACTATTTACAATATTGTGGTAGGCAGAATGATGCCCCTTCCAAAGGTGCATGTCCTAATCCCCGGAGCCTGTAATCCATTATTTCACGTGGGAAAAGGGACTTCACTGATACAATTGAACGAGGGACCTTGAGATGGGGGAGAGTATCCTGAAATTACCCAGGTGGGTCCAATATGCGCCCACAGGCCTTAAAACGTGGGGAACCTTTCTTGATAGTAGAGAGAGAGAGAAGTGACTATGGAAGAGTGGTCAGAGAGATGCAATGTTGTTGGCTTTGAAGAAGGAAGAAGGGACTAGGGAATGTGGGTGCATCACCCTGGAACTGAAGAAATCTCCTGTGGGGAGAGGAGGGAGGCTATTCTACTATCATGGGATATGTCGGGAAGGAACTGTTCTCTATTTTACACTGGACAGGAAACGTTAGCTCTAGCTTCCAAGGCTATTCTAACATCTTTGAAGGAACTCTGAGGCATGTGAAAATGCCACAGAAAATTGCCTCCCAACAAATTCAACTCAGGCAACAGGTGCTGCCAATTTTCCCATGAGGGACACCACTCCACCAGCCACTCCGATTAAGCTGACCAGTGGGGGCTGGGGCCTCGTCCACTGGATTTGTTTCCTGCCTCATTTAACAAATTTTATAAACCATCATTCTTTTAGGTCCCCAGTGAACTCCACCAAAATGGAAGTCAGCATGTTTGCATCAGAGAAGCAAGGGAATGTGGTGCCCACAAAGGGGAGCATTTACACTTTCTGTGTCTCTAAGGCAACATGCGTTAGTCAGGGGGAGATGGACAACGCCACCAACGTGGGCCCCTGGCCCAGACTCTTCCCTTCTGTTCCCTGCGTCTAGTCCTGGATGAAGCGGGCGGAAGCACTGCCTGAGGACAGTTCATCCAGCCTGTCCTCTATGTCCTTGACACCAACCAGTTGGCTTTGTCCTCCAACCCTTCACTGAATAACTGAGAATCAGTGTGGGGACAATGTCCAGGGGTATTCCGCATGGGATGTGCAGATGCTGATTTCAGCCCCAATTTCCTTGTATCTGATGCAAAATGGCAGACTGAGCAGCTCTGTGGGAAAAGAGTTGTACCAGGGCATTCTTCCTTCTGGAAGAAGTGTTCGGGGCAGTCCTGAAAGACACACATCATTAGCACTCTTCCATCCTCCATACCTCTTAGGTGTTGCTTCCTTGATTATCTGCAGTTTTGCTCTTCTCTCACTGTCAGAAAATGCATGTGTACCATTTCACTGACTGCATCTTCGTCTTTCTTTCCTGGTCATCTTCTTTTCTCGCTCAGACTTTTCACCCAAAGGGGTCAGAAGCAAGCAGGGCAAAGGAATTTCCATAAAATACAGCTAACATTCCTTTTTGAATCCCCTGGGCACAAGGAAAGCTGTGCCCTTCATGCTGGTACAGGAAAGAATGAGGCATGGTGACCAGCAATGGCCAGAATAGGACCCAGAATTTTCAGAATTGCTCTATATAACCTACAGTTTTTATTGTGATCATAATGCAGGGGTGAGGTTATCCATTCTGGGGTCAGCTGCCTCAGTGACCAAAGAGCCATCATAGAAGAGAGGAGGACATAGAGTTAGACGATCAGTGTATTGGGTACAGTTTTTGATAAAGGACACACCATGGTCAGACTGCCAATGGCCCAGCCAGCCATGCAATTTGCAGATGGTTCTAGCTCTTCCTGAGTTCCTCTCTCAGCTATTAAGAAAGCAGACATGGAGGATGGAGGGCGAAAAAGAGGCAAAGCAGAGGACAACAGCAGGCAGACACCATCTCCATTAGGTTAGCCATCATGATCCTCTCTCGCTCACTCAGCCAGAGCTGAAATAGGGCGCTGCATCTACACGTTCTGACTGTGTCTCATTGAAGTAGGATAGCTGGAGAGCTTTTCCCTGCAGAACTACAACAGCAGCTGAATGTTTCATGGTCATATAAGAATCAGTGTGCAGGAGGCCCCCGGCCCAGCTCCTGCCCTGTGTGGCCCCCACCCACCTGTGTGGAATGAAACCATGTTGAAAACTGAAATTGTACAACTATGGAGACTGCTCTGTGCTCTCCCCCTTCTCTCTGTCTCTTTCTGTCTCTTCTACCTCTGTCTGTCTCTCTCTCTGTCAAAAACAATAAAATAAATCTTACCCAAAAAATCAGTGGGGCTAAATTGGGAGTTAAGAGAGTTTCATTGATGCCTGGTTTCATGCAATAAAGTTTTGTAAGTACCTGTAAATCTTTAAAGGGACAACCTCAACGTGAGAAAGGGGTAAATGAGCAATTATAAAATGAGAAAGAATGAATAAATCTTCCCTTTCAGAACCCAGAATCCAGAGAGACGCAAGTGTGGATTTTACCTCTGAAATACTTCCTGTGACTTGTGGTGAGATAAAAGGGATGTTACACAAGAACAAGTTAAAACAAGGTGGGTCTCATCGTTGACTTCAATTTACAATTCCTATGTGTAAGTTCACAGGAAATAATGAAATTTCCCATGTAAATTACACATCTTTCAAGGAATTGAGGCCTGAGTTTGGCTTGAAGAGGAAGGCAGGAATCCCTAAGATGGTTTTTTCCACACTTTAAGTCAAAGTACATGTTAAGTGCTCGCCCCCGCAGGGGAGTGTCCACGAAGATGCCCAAAGAACCAAAGACAGGTGCAGGGACTCAAGTCTATGGGTGGAAAATATTGTGTATTTTACTGTGAAGCACAAATAAAAGGAAAGAGGCCCTCAGCCTCCACCTCCATGTCCTGTGTCCCTTGTGGATGATCATCACCAGGGCAGGGGACTTGGTATAGTGACAAGATCACAGAATTTAGAATCAGAAAACCCGAGTCCCAGCCTCAGCTGTGCCAAGAGTGACTGAGTAATAAAGGTGACCTTTCTGTGCCCAGAAAGAGGATAAGAATTAAAAACCTGTCCCATGGTGTGACTTTGGGTGTTAATTTACATAATCAAAGCAAAATATTTTGTGATTTTTTTAAAGATTTATTTTTATTGTTTTTGAGAGAGAGATACAAAGACAGAGACAAAAGGGTGAGGGTCCAGAACAGTCTCCATAGTTGCACATCATTTGTTTTTCCACATAGCTTCATTCCACAGGTGGGCGGGGCTGCACAGGGCAGGAACCGGGCTGGGGTCTCACCCTGGTGAGAACTGAACTGGGGGCACTCCCCAGTTCAGCTTTTGGGTCCTCACAGGCCGGGGCTGGGACTTGATCCACGATCCCCGGGGCTGCAAAGTGAGCGCTTAACCCACTGAGCCATCCTGGCTTCCCCTGATTTTTTTTAATTATAAAACTTTGCAATCATTGTCTCTTATACTGGATCACATCAGATTTCTCCTAATTATGGCTATGTGAATACCAACTAATACAAATGTTTGCTATTTTTTTTTTTAAAAGCAAAACATTTTATTCTTCATAACAGTTCTAGGGGTTGACTGGATCAGATGATTCTCTCTTGGTATCTGTCATGGGGTTGTAGATTGTGCTTTTTAAACAGCTTTACTGAGAATTAGCACATATCATACAATTCACCATTTAGAGTGTGGAATTTATTGTTAAGTTGTTTGTTTGTTTTGTATATTCACAGGATTATACAACCATCATCACAATCTAGGTTTGAAACCTTTCTGTCCCCCACTAAAGGAAACCCCACATCCCTCAGTAGTGAATGTCCTTGCCCACCTCACCCCATCACCCAGCCCAAAGCAGCCACTAATCTCTTTTCTGCTCTATAAATTATCCTATTCTAGGCATTTCATATCAATTGACTCAAATAACATGTGCCTTTTTTGTGACTGCCTCTTTCACTCAGCATGATGTTTTCAAGGTTCATCTGTATATTGACGTGAATTATATTTCCTTTTTTACACTGTCAAATAATATAATATCCCATGGTATGGATATGCTGTATTTTGTTTATCTACCCATAAGTTTGTTTGTTTGTTTTACAGTCTTTGACTACTATGAATAATGTTGTTTTAAACATTGCTGTAAAGTTTTTGTGTAAACATGTTTTTAAAATTATTTTGGGTATATAACCAGGAGTGGAATCGCTGGATTGGATGGTAATTATTTAACTTATTGAGGGACAAACAAATTTTTCCATAGTACTGCAATAGCTTATATTCCTACCAGCAATGTCTGCAGACTCCAGTTTCCCCAAATGCTCACCAACACATGTTGTTGGCTGTCTTTTTATTTTGGCCATCCTTGTGGGTGTGATGTAGTATCTCACTGTGGTTTGACTTGCATTTCTCTAAGTGAAGTTATTAAGAATATGACCATCTTTGGTATATAAGTTAAATTTTCCACCAAATACTAATTCACAATTATTTTAGAGTCAGTTACTCACGATTTGAGGAATGGGAAATCTCTGGTCAATAACACCATTAAACTGGATGGAAAATGCTGTAATGGGTGGCCAGGAGGTTGCCATGGGGCCATCTGAGCTTCAGGGCCCCCACCTGGGACCTCAGTCCAACTTGAGGTTCTGTCTCCACTGTGCCCCAAAGCCATGAAGGAGTCTCACTCATTTTCTGTCCCCAGCAAATTCAAATAGTCACCTATTTTTAAACCACTTAATTTTCCTTTTGGAGGGAATTTTGGAATATTTTAAAAGGTTGACTTCATGGTAATGATCACTTATTTGTTGCATGAAAGTCAAAGAAAGACTGCCACAAAGCAGGAAATCTCCTGGGAGAGGATTTTCAGGGTGGATTTGGGGAATCTGAAGTCTGAGAGGGGAGGCCAGACTCTCTTGCTACTGATCTTGAGCCCAAATTGGGTGCCTCTATTTCACTGTGGTGGGAGGAAGGGCCTCATCTGAGTTCTGGGACAGAGGTATCAACACTAATTACCTTCGTCTTACAGGAACCACAGAGAAATCTATAGAAAGAGAGGATGGAAACTGGTTCACCCCCAGGGAATTTGAAATTTCAGGAGGCTATGAAAAATCAAGTAACTGGAAGAGCAGTGTGTCTTGCGGTGGGAGAAGCCTAAAATGGCTGATGGAGGTATTTCAGAGACAGGGGTGGAAGAGGTGACTTTCCTTGTCGTAGTCTGAGACAGGTCACTATTTGCTCACCAAGTATTTGTTGAGTTATAGCCAAAGCCCTGAGGCTGCTGTGTTTATCCTCTCACTGGGGACACATACCTCACACTCACACTTCAGTACAAGGCAGAACCTCGGTGCTGTCAAAGGGGCTCCATCAGGAGAGATGCAGGAGCTTGGAGGAGGCAAAGGTCACGCTGACTTGGGGGCTTGCAGACAATTTTGTGCACTAAAAGAAGACAGTGCACAGTCAGACCAGTGGGAAGAAGGCACTCCAGAGAAAGAATGGCATGAAAACCAGCACCATGACTAACGTAGCTCTGTGGTTGTGGTTGGGACAGACGGATTGTGTGTGATACACATAATCCATCAATGGGGGTGATGTGTGAAGGTATGTAATGCCAGGCTAAGGTGTTTAACCTCATAACATAGACCATGCAGAACCAGGAAGGTCTCCTGAGTGTGCAGTGATATATTTAAGACAATATCTCACACAGCCATGGGGACTTTAAATGACCATTGTCTTTCAGCCCAACAAACCTGTACTAAATCTACAGTGAAGAGCTCAAATGTCACCCCTCTCTGAATAGTCCCTGACTGACTTTCATGGTCATTCTTTCCCTGGGCCCCCTGAACTCAATAGTAAAATCTTTCTTGCATGTTGTATACTTCTCCTTTCATGCATTCTTTTTTTTATCTCCTTACACATCTCTAAGGTTTGTCCATCTTTGTGTCCCCAATATTGTGCAGAGTGTCTAACACACAGTTGGCATGAGATAAGTGTGTATTGATTGAATAGTTCTGGTGTAAGGACTCAAGTTTGAGTGGCACTGGTGTGAATGGAAAGGAGATGAGAAGTGTCAAAGAAATTATGAAGGAAAATCTCTCACAACTTTGGGGGAAAAAGAAAAATAAAAGACAAGGAGATTTTTTAAAGATGATCCAGCTGCCACTAATTGAGTTCTATAGGAATTAAAAGGGAGAAGAGGAAGATGTTTTCTCATTTAGATATCTTGGTTTTGAGCTGACAGTGGGACATTCAGGTAGAAATATTTACAAGGAGGTTGAAAATACCATATACACTAGACAGAAATACAGGCTAACCAGTGACGTGGATCTTCTTCTCTTTCAGAAAGGATTTCTAATTATACCTACAAGAACACCTAACAAGAATAAAAAGGTGACTATTGCTTTCCACAAGTTCTTATTACATCACTGGTTTTATATTGTAACATTTGTTTATGGTTTCTCAATTGTGTTGTTATAATTAAGCATATTCCTCTTTTCTGCCTGCAATTCCCCTTCTTCCCCCCACAAATGCCTTCAGAGTTGCTTTTTTTTTTTTCATTTACATTACATGCAAGGTCATCTTCAAAAGGAAAGCCATTTGAGATGGATAATAAGGAGCCATAAAAACAGATCTCGTAGATGAGTTTTAGCTAAAGATGTAGACATCGTAAAGGTATCAAAGTTGTAAAAGCAAATGTAATTATGAAATACAGAAAAGCATTGCTTAATAAGTTCACAGGGTCATCTTCAATTCAAATCCAATTTTTTTGATCAACATTAGTATTGTCTAACTATAATGAAATCTGATGAAACAAAAGTTTGCTCACTATGAACCAGGTCTAGTAGATAGTCTATCTTGGGACATATGTGAAATCATACACCATGTCATGAGATAGGCAACTAAAAGCATATTTCTCTTTCTATTTTTTCCATCCTCTCCATTTTTCAATAAAATAGACACAAAGACAAAAAATTCTTTTCTCAAGTAAAAAGTCTTTGCTCTTCATGAGGATGGTGCTGTTGGGAAGGAAGGTCATAGGAAATGGCTGTATTTTATTTGGGGACCTGACTTGGAATACTGTTTACTTAGATGCCACGTCTTTGGCTCCCCTTGAGAGTCTGTACAGACCTCTTTCTATCTATGACAGTGATCTCTCCGTCTGTGGATGAAGGCCATGGAGGCAGTAGAACAATGCATACTGTTTAGTGTGGATTCATGACAATGTGATGGTTTTTCCATGATGGCTATGAATGAGAACTTGAAAAGGAGAGAAAAGTGAGAAATGGCATACTTGTGTAGTTCAGGTAGCAATGGCCCTCCAAGACATTCATAGACTCCTAAGATAGGTTACACAAAGCTTGCCAATGGGACTTAATCTTCCACCGAGAGTATGAGGTCCAAGGCCTTTACATTGTCTGATGTTCTGGAACATTTGATTGATCATCAGTCCTTTGGACATTTCATCCACTGGGTTTATTGAAGGGAAATTATTGTTTGGCCTCTTCACTGACTACTTTAAAAAGCAATGTCTCTACTACTCTTCAGGTATCAAGAATTAGTCGATTATCTGAAAGAGCTAGCAACTTCTTATCAACAGGATCTACACCTGACCATGGCTGCAACACTTTTTAGTAATTTCTGCATTTGCTCAATATTTTGTCTCCTTCATTAAGAACAGAAGCTCCCCAAAGTAGCAGATCTCAGAACCCATTACTACTTCTGTGGGTCCTTTGTACCTCCCAGAAGCTCTCTTGCTGATGGAACCCCTGAATATGTCACTGTCACTCTCAACATGTGTTATCAATTTCCTGTCTCCTGACAAGGGCTATGTATACTATCTGTCCTTACAGATACAGTGTTATAAAATAGTCTGATATACTCAGCCGGAAAAATCACTTATTTTATGCTATATTTTCTTAAGAGATAGCAAATAACCTCTTTACCTAAGTGAAACAATATCTATTCATTTATTCAACATATAATTGTCACATGAAGCCTCATCACTCAGTAGCCACTAAAGAAGATTGAAACAATATCCCTGACCTCAAAAATTATTTCAACTATGTTGTCTAACATGGACGAATACTAGGTGGAAATGGGGAACTCTATGCTAGGCAAAGAGGCAGACAGTGACATGGCCACCACTCAGGTCATTATCCAGTGGATCACACTTGTCTGTATAGTCTTTCTGCTCTAGGCTGAAGGTAAAAGCTGAGGCAACCTGAGGGAAAAAGGCCAAGTCATTCTACTGAATGTGCAAATAATGTAAGTCCAGTGGGTCATAGTCAGCTACCCCTAAAAATTCAACCAGCTGACATCTTGGGATTTGGATGGAGGGGAAGGGAAGATGACCTTCTGAAAGAAGAGTTGCAATAGCAGGGACCTTTGATTCATTTTATATCTTTGAGGTTGTGTCTTAGAAGAGCTGAGAAGGTGATGGAGTTCGTTTCTGGGACACATGCATGGATCCAGGCCCATGGATACTGTGGTCCTTTGTTTGGGATGGACAGAGACACAGATTGTCATGTCACACTACCCATGGCCAAGACTCAGTAGGGAGGAGAGGACAACTGTTTCAGGAAGAGTACCCTCACATCTGTTAATAGTCTTTCCTGGGAGAGATATAGGCCAACTCAACCATGACCCATAATATTCCCCTGCATTGATAACCTCACTTGCTCAGGCTAACTCTCAACTCAGGCTGCACTCTGGCATCGCCTGACCTTTGTAAAATAGCACTACCTGGACCCCACGCTCAGTAAAATTCTGATTTAATCAATCTAAATTTATGATACACAAATTACTCTATGACTTAAGAAGAATACCAATGCCTGTGCTTCAACCAGATCAATTGATTCAGCATCACAGATGTTGGAACTCAGGATATTATTATTCTGTGTACTCTCTCAGACCATTCAAATGTGCAGCTAGGATAAGAAACAAAAGCCAATGAGATAAGACTATAGTAAGGTGACCAGATTTTAACATTGGTAAAACGGGACACCATTGACCGGCGGGGAGGGGGTTCTTGATTAAAAATTTGGTCTATCTCCCACCGTTCCCTAGCTTGTCGTGCATTCTTTCAAAAACTCGGGACTTTTTTAAAACGCCGCAGGATGCGGGACAAATTGTTAAAAATTGGGACTATCCCGCCAAACACAGGACGTCTGGTCACCTTAGACTATAGTCTTGACTAAAAGATTAGGAAACCAAGTTTTTTTCATTTGTTTGTTTTAAAGATTTATTTTTATAGTTTTTGACAGAGAGAGAGAGAGATACAGAGAGAGAGACGGGGGAGGGCCCAGAACAGTCTCCATAGTTGCACATCATTGGTTTTTCCACATAGTTTCATTCCACAGGTGGGCG